>VMDO01028502.1:0-23853 GCA_007922755.1 Pedetes capensis
AAGTTATTCTTAAGCTCCTAGATTACCATTTTGTGTTCTTTTCATTTCTGTTCTTTAAATTGAGGTTTTCATTTAAATGTAATTTATGTATGTGCTCTTTTTTGTTAGTTAACATTTTATCATAAGCATTTCCTTATGTTACATGGCCCTTTTTT
This sequence comes from Pedetes capensis, assembly GCA_007922755.1. NCBI lineage: Eukaryota > Metazoa > Chordata > Mammalia > Rodentia > Pedetidae > Pedetes > Pedetes capensis. The sequence continues at coordinate 156 of VMDO01028502.1, forward strand.
TCCATTTGATTTATATTTTTTAAATTTTATACTTTTGTCTTGTTTTGTTTGAGACAAGGTCTTTTCAGGTAGCTCAGACTGGACTAGAACCCTCTATGTAGCCTGTGGTGGTCTTGAACTGGTATCAGTCCCCCATTTCCTAGGAATACAGATATATGCCACTACACTTCTTTTTCTGCATTCTAAATGGCTGCATATGTAGTTCAGGGAGTATCTATGCCTTTGTTGACAGGATCACTTCTTTACTATGGGCTATTTTGTATCTATGTGATGCTAAGCATCAAACCCAGAGCCTTGTACATACTGGGCAAGTACACTACCAAAACTGTTCCATTCCATTGATCCATGGGTTTATTTTGCCATTGAAAGAGAAGACAGTGTACACATCTATTTTCTTTGAGATTTTGTTAAAGGATATGGGGAATTTAGAATATATCAAAGTTATGACTGACCTAGAATTATTACCCCAACACAGTATACTATAAAATAAATCTGACTGAGTTTAGAAACTATTCATCTATATTTTATTTTAAAAACTAGTTAGGTTTGAGATATGTAAATGCTGTTACTGTCACATTGGTGCCTGTGGAGGCCTGTGGGACAGGACTTCTAAAAGGCAAATATATCTAGAAGAGTTTGGTGCCTGGACATTTTTGTTGGGTCTCTGGAACCAAAAGGAGATCTCAACTCTTATTAAAATTGAAGGTGTTTATCCCCAAGATGAAATTCAATTTTACTGGGGCAGGAGATGTTCTGAAGTTTACAAACCAAGAAAGCAACATCGTTAAGTCCTGGCAGCAAACAGGCCAAAGCCAGAGTAATCTGGGAATGGTGTCTTTACCCCTGGATATAGTGTCATGGTTAGTGTCAAATTTGGAAGCAATCTTCTGCCTAAGACCTTTGGATTAATAATTCCTGTGATGCTGTACTCCACAAATATTTATACTAATGAAAAGTAAATAAATACAATTGGATTTATGCACTTCTTTTAAAAAGGGAACAAAACTATGAAATGACAAATAAAAGCCATTTATAGTAATGTCATTGGAAATACCAGAATGTAAATTAATAAAATGTCTTAGAAATGCTTAGTAAACACTGGTGATGCACATCAATATTATCTATAATTTAAAACTTATTAGATATTTTTTAGGGGAAAAAACCATTAATGTGACCTTGATGGACATAGAGTTGGCTTCAATATAATTGGTAAAGTGAGCCTAAGGAAAATTGCTACATCATTATTTTTATTGATTTTATTATTTCATTTTGTATAAGAATTGTGGATTCATAGCACTGTCATAAGTATTTTTAAGTTAATAATTCAGCATATAGAATTAATCCATATTAAAACTCCATTTGTGCTGGTTGTGGAATTTTGGCAGATAGCCACTTTATGAAAGAGAAACATTCTTTGGTGATAGAGCCAATATAATTATAAATGCCCTCCCATACAAATGCATAATGTTATTGAATAATGCAAAAGTGCCTACAATGAGGCCTGTAACTTGGAAAAATCAACAGTTGCAAGGTCAGACAGATTATGTATTATGTAACTTATATCATCCATGTACTATAAGATGTCCTGGTGACTCTCAAGAAAAGCATAAGCTTTGGACTCCGCTTGCAATCATTTCAATGGAAGCTTCATTTTTCTACTAATAAACATTCTCAAAGTTATCAGTCCAAAGATAACCTAAAATGTGATATTTAGGAATTCATAAAGTGAAAAAAGCCATCCATATATCAAACAAAACAAAAAATGAAACAAAAAGAACTACTATCATTAAAAATACCCTGTGTCGTAACTATCACTTACTATCGTACTGCTGGAGTGAAAAAATGATGTCTTGTTTCTTTAGCTCTTGACCATTTTGATTCTATTTCTGGTTTACACGTTCTGGAAGAATCTCTCTTATGTCATTAACTTATGCAGAGAAAATAAACCCACCCTCAACACCTAAGGAGTCTCACATTCAAATATAGAGTATGGGAAATACATATCATCTGCACTTTACATAAAAAATGAGTAGGTAGTACTATATACTAAATATAAATACATGGTATCATGCTGTCATTGGTACAAAGAAATTCAAAATCTGTACTTTTAGTTTCTCCTGTTTAGGTGATAGGCCTTCTGAAATGTATTGGCAAGGTTAGCTAAAAGAAATAGTAAAATGGGATGCTTATGCTAGTGTTGGGGCTGGGATTTAGCTCAGTGGGTAGAGCGCTGCGCTGCAGTCTCTGAGGCCCCGAGTTCAATTCCCAGCACCACAAAAATGGGAGAAGGGCCTGGCAATCCACTCCCAAGGCAATCCCGAAGCACTCAGCCATTGAAAACCCTATGAGGGTCGCTATGAGTCAGATACCGACTCGACAACACCTAACAACAACAACAATGCTAGTGTTACAAAAAAAAAAGGATGGTAGAATATGGCAAAATGCCTTTGCTGTTGTTGGTGGTGGTTGCCATGAACTTGGGTCTGACCCATAGTGACCCTATATACAGCAGAACGAAACACTCCTTGATTCTGTGCCAGGCACATGACCTTATATTTAACCCCATTGTTGCAGGTACTGTGTGAATCCATCTAGTTGAGGGACTTCCTTTTTTCATTGACCTGCCATTCTCCCAAATATGATGTCCTTCTTCAGGGACTGGTCCCTCCTGACTACATGTCCAAATGTATTAAGATGCAGTCTGGCAATCCTTGCTTCCAAAGAGAACTCGGGTTGCACTTCTGCTTGATCTTTTGGTTGTTCAATACTCATTTCCAGCTCCATAATTCAAAAGTGTCAGTTCTTCTCCTGGCAATCCTTGCTTCCAAGGAGAACTCAGGTTGCACTTCTGCTTGATCTTTTGCTTGTTCAATACTCATTTCCAGCACTATAATTCAAAAGTGTCAGTTCGTCTCCTGTCTCCCTTATTCAATGTTCAGCTTTTACAAGCACATAATGTGATTGAAAATACTATGGCATGAGTCCAGTGTACCTTCATCTTCAATGTGACATCTTTCTTTTCAACACCTTGAAGAGATCTTTTGCAAAGCTTTTCCTGATGCAATGTGTCTTTTGATATCTGGACTGCTGCTTCCATGAGTGTTGATTGTAGAACCAAGTAAAGCAAAATCTTGGACAATCTCAATCTGTTCTCCATTTACCATAAAGTTGCTTACTGACCCAGTTGTAAGAATTTTTGTTTTGTTGATGTCAAGGCACATGCTATACGGAAGGTTGTGTTCTTTGATCTTCATCAGTGGATGTTTCAAATCCTCTTCACTTTCAGCAAGCAGGGTTCTGTCATCTGGATAATGCAAGTTATTAATGAGTCTTCCTCCAATCATAATGCTGCATTCTTCTTCATAAAGTCCAACTTCTCAGATTATTTGCTCAGCAGAGATATTGAAGTGATTCAGTGAAAGAAGAGAGCTCTGATGCATACCTTTCTTTTCTTTAAACCAGGCAGTGTTTCCTTATTCTGTTTTAATGATTGCCTCCTGATCCATGTACAGATTCCTCATGAATACAGTTAAGTGCTCTGGTATTCCCATTCTTTACAGTGTTATCTATAATTTGTTATGATCTACACAGTCAAATGCCTTTGCATAGTTGATAAAACATAGATAAACATTTTTCTGGTGTTCAGCGAATATCCATCTGAGATGAGCAATTCAGCAATAATGTTCCTCATTCCACACCCTCTTCTGAATCTGGCTTGATTTTCTGGCAGTTCCCTGTCTATGTACTGCTGCAGTTGCTTTTGAATGATCTTTCACAAAATTTTGCTTGTATGTGATATTAATGATATTATTCAATAGTTTCCACATTAGAATGGATCCCCTTAATTGAGAATGGGCACAAATATGGATCTCTTCCAGTCAGTTGACCAGGTAGCTGTTTTCTAAATCCCTTGACATATAAGAGTGAGCACCTCCAGTGCTGCATCTGTTTGTTTTATCATCTCTATTGGTATCCCTTCAAATCCTAGCACATTGCGTTTTGCCAATTCCTTCAAGGGAGCTACCACTTTGTTCTTTGATACCAGTGCTTCCTGATCATATGCAACCTCTTGAAATGGTTCATCACCCACCAATTATTTTTGGTATAATCACTCTGTGTGTTCATTCCATCTTCTTTTAATGTTTCCTGCCTTATTTAGTATTTTCTCTGTATAATCCTTTACTATTACCACTAGAGGTTCAATTTTTTCTTCAGTTTCTTAAGGTTGAGAAAAACAGCATTTCTTTTCTTTAGTTTTCTATCTCCAGCTCTTTGCACATGTCATTATAATATTTGATTTTGTCTTCTTGAGCTGCTCTTTGAAATCTTCTATTTAGTTCCTTAACTTCATCATGTTTTCCTTTTATTTTAGCTGCTCTACATTCAAGGGTAAGTTTCATAGTCTCTTTTACCTTGTCATTTGGTCTTTTCCTTTTTCCTTTTTTTTTAAATCACCTTTTGATTTCCTCATCATTGATGTTCTTGATGTCATGTCACAACTTTTCTGGTCTTTGATCATTAGTGTCTAGTGTGTTAAACCTGTTCTTGAGGTGGTCTCTGAACTAAAGTGGAATATACTCAAGGTCAATCCTTGGCTATCCTACACTTTTTTATTTTTCTTTAGTTTCACATTCACCCTTCATGTGAGCAGTTGAGGTTCTGAATGACAATCAGCTCTTGGTCATATTCTGACTTTTGATAGTGAGGTTTTCCATAATCTCTTTCTACAAATGTAGTAAATTTTGTTCCTGTATGTTCCATCTGGTGATTTCCATGTATATATCTGCCATTTATGTTGGTAAAAAAATATATTTGCAATGAAAAGGTCATTGGTTGCACAAAATCTATCATGTAGTACCCAACATTGTTTCTGCCACCATGGCCATGTTTTCAAACTATTGAGCCTTCTTTGTTTCCAACTTGTGCATTCCTGTCACCAGTAATTGTTAGTACATCCTGATTGCATATTTGATCTATTTCAGATTGTAGAAGCTGCCAAAAGTTTTCCCTATCTTCTTTTGTGGCTTTAATGCTGGGTGTGTAGATTTGAATAATAGTCATTAATTGGCCTTCCTCGTAGGCATATTAATATTGTTCTATCACTGAAAGCATTGTACTTCAGGACAGACCTTGAGATCTCTTTTTTAATGGTGAATGCATCATCAGCGTAGTAGACCATATGATTATCTGATTCAAAATGGCCCATGCCAGTCCATTTTAGCTCACTGATTCCTAGGATGTTGATGTTTATGTGCTCCATTTCCCTTTTGACAATTTCTAATTTTTCTCAATTTTACTATATACATTCCACATTCTAATTATTAATGGATGTTTACCATTGTTCCTTCTCCTTTTGAATCATGCCACATCAGCAAATGGAGGTCCCTGGGACTTAGTCCATTTCCATCATTAAGGCAGACTCTATTTTGAGGAGCCAACTCTTCCTCAGTCATCTTTTGACTGTCTTCCAACTTGGAGTCTCATGTTCTAGCATTATATCTGACAGTGTTTCTCTGCTATTTATAGATTATTCAATAGCTAATATTTCTGGGAGTGGACTACCAGGTCCAACTTCCTAGTCTGTCTTAGTCTGGGAAGCTCAACTGAAACCTGTCCAACATGGGTGACTTTGTTGTTATCTCTAATAGCAGTAGCATAGCCCTCAGCATCATAGCAACATGCAAACCCCCACAGTATGGCAAACTGACAGACCTTTGGGGGAAGTGTCTTTCATTTTTAAAATTTCATGAATAGTGAAAATCAAAAGTAGTAGTTATGTAAGTGGTGGAATTCTGACTTGAATATTACCCTCTAAAAATAACTTTCATGCAAGTTAATTGGGTTAAAAAAACAATTATGTAGCATGTTTTTATGAGCATACTTTTATAAGTAAACTCCAAAATTATACGTATATTTTAGTGATATTGTATATTATAACATATATAATATTATATACAAATTAGTCATAGTCTAATAAATTAAAAAGAAAAACAAGGGGCTCCAAAACTATATTTCAATCAGTTGGCAAAAGAAAATGTTAAGCATTTTATTGTTATTACACATTAATCATAGTATGATCAAATAAAATCTAGTGCAGTAAAATATATGTCAAATCTTAACAAAAGGAAAGTATAACTAAATGGAAGTTGTGAATTATTCAGAGAATTTTGGAAATAAAACAGCTTTTCCCTGTTTTATATTTACAGTGGTCTCTGAGAGGCTAGAACTTTGAATGAGAGAAATTAGAATGGTTGTTTATATTCACTGGATTTCTGTCACCTATCCCTGCAACCTACCTAAAGCTGAAGTATTTCAATTTACAATTTTTTCAGACACACTTGTGATGTAATGAAGTTTTGCTTGGAAATTACAAGATAGATATATTTTAAAAGAGCAAAGAACATGTAACACTAAACATTTGTGTGCAAATGTAAGGCTAACATGCAGATATTCTATGCATTGCATCATAGCTGTGTGGCATCACAGGCTTGTGGTTAAGACATTGATCCCTGGGCTGAGGTTCCAGAAAAGTCTCCAGAGCTTTAGGTCCCATGTGTAACAGTCAACAGACTTCTCTCTTGACCTTTTAGGTGGTGGTGGTGGTGGTGGTGGTTTTCTTGATTTTTTCATCTTTAAAATGAAATAATAAGTTATTGAGAGAAAATAAAAAGAGATAAAGATGCCAATTCTAACCATTTCCTGGTACAGAGGAAGTCCTCCATGAAGGTTATCTATTATCTTTATTATGAAAGATTGGGCACCTCTTCATTCTACTTCAACTTTTAAAAGTGCAGCACTGATTAACAAACTGTTTAATAGGAATGTGTACATGTGCTAGTGTGCATCATGTGAGTTCACATCTCCATGGCCCAAGAGCTTATCTGCCCTTTCCCAGGGCCTTCATGAAACAATTAGCAGTTGCAGGGAAGATTCAAAATCACTTTCTACAACAATGCTTTTGAGTGCCAAAATGGCAGAAGCCTGATGGATTTCCCCAGGTTCAGCAATGCATTACAAATCAGCTAGCTGACTTGTTTCCTGGTGAAATGAGATTGACAATCTAGATCTACTTGGACATCCGTGAAGAAGTGTAGTGCTTTATGGAGGCTTAGTCTATTTCTTTCATATTATCTACCCATAAAATTTACATTAAGATAATACATGAAGCTGAGCACAGTTGTGCACACCTTTAATCTCAGTGGTTTGGGAGGTTGAATAAAGAAGACCATGAGTTTGAGGCCAGAGGCAGCCTGCACAACTGAGCAAGACCTTATCTCAAAATAAAAAATAAAATAGGGTCTAGGCATTCAATCAATGGTTGAGCTCTTGCCCAGCATGTGGGAAGCCCTGAGTTCAAACCTCAGGACTCAAAAAACCAAAAAGATGCTATGTGTAAAAACTGGTTTATTGACTCAACATTTCAACAAAGAAATAACCACTAAAATAATTTTAATGCCATGCAAGAAAGTAGTGAGGAAGTCTAGTATTATTTATATGGAATTCAAGATTTCTGTCATTACAAGGAGTAAATGATGTAAGCAATATATACTTTGCTTGGCCACAATCAATAGTAGACATTAGAAAATATGTAGTTATAGTCAATAATAAAAGCCTCTACACCAATCTTGTTTTTAGACAAGTGTCAATGGAGGCTGACCTGAGTTCCCAGCTACTTTATATTCACTGTAGAATTAGCAGTACTTTGAGATTGCAGTGACCTTGACAAAAAGGTCAGTAGGCAGAACTAATGAACATGTATACATCTATGAGGTTCAAATGTAACCAACTTCTGAAAATTCAAGAGCAGTCTAGGTGTTGAGAGTTATATATTTATTACAAATATTTCTGCTGTGTTGTGCTGTTTTCAAAACAAACAATAAAATACCTCCTACTTTTGTGACATCATGCATCTAAAGGAGTAGAGTTAATAGAGAAAATAGTTGGGGGAAAGGCAGCAAAACTCATGCAAATTCTTAGAGACAAACCAGAGGCAATTCTAATAAAAATAAGAGTGTAGTTAAAAATACAGATTCCTAATTGAGAGTGAAAAACTACAGTTACCATAGGAATTTACCTTTTAAGTAATTATGGTGAGAGTAACTTAGAGGAGAAAGGTATAAAGAAAAGTGAGTCTGTGGAATTACAGAAAAAAATACAAAAAGTATATGTAAAAGATGGTGAACATTCACCAAATAAACACAAAACACTAAACGTAGTGTTCACTAAACGTAGAAATAGCTATGATTATGTTTTAACAAGTCCTAATTATCAAAGAAACCTTCTTGGTAAAGTCACTTTTTAAAAATAAAAACCCATACAGAGTCAACAAAAGTAAAGTTCTTCAAAAGAACAGAATAAAAACATTAAATAAGACTTACTAGAAATATATTTCAAATTTGGAAAGTAGTTTAAATAAATAAAAACTAGCATTCGAGATCATGGTATTTGTGTTCACATTTTTCTTTGTATCAAATCAAATTTACTATTTAAAGTAATTCATGAGGATGACACAGTTATCCCATTTTTATAGGTAAGAAAACTATGGCACAGAAGGCTATATCCCAGCTACCCCAGGCACTTGTCAATGGGTACCAGAAAAGAAACCCTATGGATGGAAAAAGGAACCCTAGAGCTAGCCTTCAAGCCAAGAAAAACTAGCTGCAGAATCTATGTCCTTCCTTAATCCTTGTGTCTTCTATGCAATATCTCAGTAACTCAAAGTGCTGACTGCAATGGTAACATAATCCTATAATTGCATTCCATCTTGAATTCACATAAATATGATTAATTCTGATCATTCATCCCTTCTCAGAATAATATGTGATGGAAAGCATACCTTTCTAAAAATGTAAAATATCCTGTAAATATGACTGTTTTTCATTATAATTTTAGTTTAAATTGCATATAAAGTTAAAAGCAAGTTCCAATTTAATGGGTGCATAAATAATATATTTTCTAATGGAAAGTCATCTAAAAGTGTTGCTTCCCTCTACCACCATCTTGGTATATATTGAGTATTTTTATCCATCTCAGAATGTGGGTATTTCTAGATTGCAGTGTTAACATAAACATGTAAAGTAGGTTGAAATGAAAACAAGCCATGGAAGAACTAGATTGACCAAACATCTTTGAGACACAGAATGGCAGGAGCCCTACACTGACTAGATGCAAGTAAATTGAACAGAGAGAAAGTAAAAGAGCAAATTAGTTGAAGTTTTTGTAATTTCTTACAGAAGTTCCTAACGAAAGGCATTGAAGTCCTAAAATATTCTGACAGAAGCTGCAAAATGCAGTGTTAATGGAATCAGACTGTCTTTTCTCCCTAATCTCTCTTAAAAATATAATGCATGTGTATCTGTGAGAAAAGTGGAAAACCAACATCATAATGATGGTAAGGTGAACTTATAACACTATATTCTTTTTTAGTCCAGGTTATTTGTCATTTGTACATCAGTGTTGGAAAATGTGACACTATGTTTCTTTCATATAAAGTACCTATTGCTTATTCTAGCAAGGACAGGACATAATCATTATTTAGGTTACAGAGTCCTTGTTAATGACAAAAATCTCCATTGTCATATAAATGGCATGCAATCTGCCTGATTTTATCCATCTGGCTCCACAGTATTAAACAGCAGCATTTTCAGGGTCAGTGTTGGGAAGAAAATTCTAACTACATCCCATAGTTTGCACCTGAAGCCAAGGTTAAATAAACATTCTCAATGGTTATACATACCAAACCTTAGTTTAAGTCATCTTTCCAAGGTACAAAGCAACATACACAAAGATATATTTAGTAATTGTATCCACAAATCTATAATGAGATTTTTATGCTTAAGGACATTTTCTGTTCTTTTACAAAGGTCAAGCATTCTCTTATAAGTGTGACTTCTATATTACATTACCACAATTTGATTTATTTTGCTGGTATTGCTTTTATTTGTTTTAATCAGAAGCAGAATGGCTTGATTATGTGTTTGTTTCAACTGTGGTATTTTCTGGGAAGTAATGACTTTGAGCAACAAACCCCAGTGAGTTATTGAGTGCAATCTGGTATTTGAGTACTAAAAATGGTCTTCAACATTTCTACAGCCAACCGTGGAGATTCTACAAACTCCACACCTGATGTTAATGAATACTCAGGAAGTGCTTTGGGTATGCCTCTGCCATGTGCCTGGAAGCAGTAAAATAGTAAGCAGATCAGAAAGATAGATAGACTTTATTCCTTCCCACCAAGGAACATTCATCCTAGTGAAATTTATCCTGTTTTCATTTATATTTGCCCATACATAGTGCCTGGTTATGCAGCCAAAGATGGAAGCTTTATCCTAGCCAGTGGTGAAGATTCTGTATTTCATGAAAAAAGCAGAAGCTTTTAGTATACATCATTTGTCTACAACCACCTATTTCCTATGATTTTATTAGCTTCAGTGTATTCATGTATAAAATAGGAAGAACTATGTTATTCTGCCTGCAGGCGTAGCACTGTGGCATCTGATCCCATCAGATCTTGTGAAGCTAAGCAGGACCGAGCCTGGTTAGTACTTGGATGGGAGACCACCAGGGAACGCCAGATACTGTAGGCTTGGGAGAAGGACCTGGCAACCCACTCCCCAAAATCAGTGTGCTGTTGAAAACCCTATGAATAGCAGAGAAGCACTGACAAAGTGGTTCGCCTGCTATATATAGGGTCGCTATGAGTCGGATACCGACTTGATGGCACCTAACAACAACAACAACAACAACATGTTTTTCTACTTCTTGTTGTTAGGTGCTCTTGATGGTATCCAACTCATAGTGACCCTAGGTACAACAGGCAAAACACTATTGTTACAGCTTCTCTGCTATTCATAGAGTTTTCCATGGCAGATTGTGTTTTGGGAGTGGGTTGCTGAGTCCGTCTCCCATGCCTACAGTACATGGTGTTCCCAAGCAGTCTCCCAACCAAATACCAACCAGACCTGACCCGGTGTAGCTTCCGATATCTGACACCACAGTACTACGGCTGCAAGGTTGTTCTACTTAGGAAGACATTATAAGAAGTAATTGAACCAGTGAGTTTTGTTTTGTTATTATGTAGCAAGAACAAAGGTTCTTGCAATGTTACTGCCACCAAAATCTGAAATACTAATATCCTCAAATGGGAGAAGGACCTAGCAGCCCAATTATGAAACAATCTTGAAACAATCAGCCATTGAAAACCCTATAAATAGCACAGAAGCACTGACTTAGTGCCAGGAATGGCACAGTGTTGGGGAGTGTTTTGTTCTGTTGTACATATGGATGCTATGAGTCGGACCTGACTTGATGGCACCTAACAAAAATATCCTCAAGGAGAGTTGCAATATCTATTGTCATAGCACCACCATATTAATTTGCAAATAGAATATTATAAATATATGCTAAAAAAGAAGTATAAGGAGTAAGGAATGGAAACATACTTATCTTCCCCACACAGGGTAAGACTACAAAGTGAGTGTAAGGACTCCTTGTTCAAACATGGAATATTCCCTTGTGAATAGTGGGTATTGAATATTGAAGGAACTTGCATACCTCCTTATTTTCATTGAAGGTAGTCATTAAGAATAGCATAGGTTATTACCATTCATAAATATAATTATAATATTTCACCTTATCTTAGTATTTTGTTATGGGAAACAGAATAGGAATATTCAAAGCCAAATAAAAAATTAATTTTCCTTAAAAATAATACTTTGCATACTGTATATTCTCCATTCTAAACCATATCCCTTCAAGTTTTAAAGACTTGAAGTCAGATGTTGATTAGTAATAGTGTGGAAAATTCATTATTACTTTTGACCAAGCACCTAATCTGCACACAATTCTAATCCATATCTGATTTTTTAGCCTGCTAATACTGTTGATGGGGTGGGGTTTAGCTCAGTTTGTAGAGTGCTTCTCTGCATTCTCTGAGGACCTGGGTTCGATCCCCAGTATCACAAAAACAGGAGAAGGGCATGGCAATCCATTCCCAAAGCAATCCTGAAACAATCAGCCATTGAAAACCCTTTGGTGATCACTATGGGTCTGATCCTCCTCGACTGCACCTAACAACAACAAAACTGTTAAAAGGGTGCAGACTAGATTTAAGAATATATGTTATTTCATGTATGATCTGAAATTTTCAAGGTTTATTTGGAAAAATTTAATGAGTATGAACAAAATAGATAAGCTTAAAATGTAGTCAGAATGGGAACATAATGATTTCATGATAAATATTTTCTACTGTATGGGGCTGCAATTTAGCTCAGTTGGTAGAACGCCACTCTGTAGTCTCTGAGGTCCCATGTTCAATTCCCAGCACTGCAAAAATGGGAGAAGGATGTGGCAATCCCCACTCCAGAGGCAATCCCGAAACAACCAACCATTGAAAATCCTATGAGTGTCCCTATGTGTCAGACACAACTAGAGGGCACCTAACAACAACAATAATTATCTATTGTAAAAATGGTTTTTAATGGAGCAAGATACAGAAAAGATAACATATCACTAATCACAGGTATGAAGAGGACAAATAGGTGAATTAAGACTATTATTATTGCCTAAATTCTGAGATATAGGAAATTTTATTTAAAATTTAAATCATTTTCACTTCTTAAATCAGGTTATCTTGGGGGGCGTTAAAATTATGTTTTAATATCCCTTTGAGGGCCATCAGCTATCAAAATCTAAACTCAAAATTTAAACTTTTTCATTGCACTGTCTCAAGGTCCATCAGGGAAAACCTGAAAATATATCACTATTTCAGCCAAATGTTCATACTTAATGCATATTATAGATTACCAAAAATGTGTCTTTAGAAGGAGGAACATTAAATTTCTCTTGAGTCCTTTTATTGAAACATAGACTTCCAAATATCTAAAACACTTAGACAGCACATATACACACCTTTCTCAAACAGAAAACACACAGGTATCCAAATTCTGTTATATTTTGATTTTTTAAAATAAAATCATCATATTTTCATCTCTTTTAAAGGATAAAATATGCCGGGCATCATACTGCACAGCTATAATCCCAATGACTATGGATGCTGAGGTAGGAGGATCACAAGTTTGAGGCCAGAGGTAGCCTGCACAATTTAGCAATATCCTGTCTCAAAATTAACATTAAAAATGATGAAATAATCATTGTACATTTTGCACTAGGTGTATAACCACTATCTATATATCATCTAAAACATATGTGCCATTATCATATATGTATTCAAATGGTAATGTTAGCCAAAAGTGGATTTTCCCAGATATACATAGCCATATTCATTGTAGGTTATTTACTCTCTGTTGTATAACATGTTGTTGTTGTTAGGTGCCTTCCAGTCATGTCTGGCTCATAGTAACCCTCATAGGGTTTTCAATGGCTGGTTGTTTTGGGATTGTCTCGGGAGTGGATTGCCACATCCTTCTCTTGTGTTTGCAGTGCTGGGAATCAAACTAGGGACCTCAGAGACTGCAGAGCAGCGCTCTCCCAACTGAACTAAATCCCAGCCTGTTGTATAATATAGATTCTCAATTCTCAAAACTAATGAATGTTGCCTAAGGAAGCCATTGGTCCTAAAATTCTCTATGACTTTAGGATGCTGTCTACTATAAAATTTCACTAGAATATAAAACAGGTGGCTCTAAATCAATATATATCAAATTCTGCTCATTATCTTTTCTCCAAATCTTCAACGTCCCACTTCTCCACGCTAACAATAGTACAGCTGAGTGATTTTGCATTAACTGAGTTCCTACCTCTTTCTCAGCACCTCCATATCCATCACTCATCCTCCTTAAGGCTAAAACCCAACACCTACGGCTGGCTACATAAGTTGCAAAACCAGTGCAAAAGGAAAATATGATTCTCCTTCTTCAAAAATACTAAAAATTTCCAAACCAAGACAAGAAGCATATAGCACCAAATGTGAGTTCTTCAGAATGCAGGTCCCTGTGCAGCTGCATTTACTGTATGCACATGAAGCCAGGTCTTCTGTGGCTTCTTTTTGACATTCTCCAACACCTCGTGATTCTTGTCCTTCACTCCTGACATTGTTTTCTCCATATTTATTTTCTGTATTCTCACCCCACCCTGCAGTCTATCGTGCACATTACGGTGCTTCATTCTCAGGACTGTTGACATATTAGACAGGATCATTCTTTGTTGTGAAAGACTATGCTCTGAGTTTAAAAATATTTCACTTCATTCCTGCCCTCTAATTGTTAGATGCCACCAGCACTCTTCCCCATTCCAAGTAGTGAAAATCAAAACTACCTCTATATTTTCATGAAGGCAAAATTTTCCCCTGCTGAATAGCACGGCTATACCTGGTTAGAGTACACTTTTCAAAAAATACAGTTTGCCATCCTAGTTCTGTGCTTAAAATCTCTAAAGAACTCTCTCAGCACTATACAAGAAAGCCCCACTCTTCATCATGGTTTTCATAAGGGTGGTTATAATATGGCCCTGGATAGCTTTCCAACTCTAACTCAAATTTAGCCCATTTTTCTCCCTTTCCAAATGGCTTTGAGTTTTATTCACAAGCTTTTCAATATCTTTGTAACTGTTCTTTAATATTGCTGATTTCATGCTTCTGCTTTTTATCTTTCCTCCCACTCCCAGATTCCTAATTTATAGGCTTTTATGGTTAATCTAGCATATGATCTTCTTCCAAGGAAGTCTTGCCCATCCTTCCTCTATCCCAGACAGAAGTATTTTTCCATTTCTGCCTTGCATTGTATCTAAAAGCAAGCTGCCCCAATGTGCTGTTTCTAAATGCATGAGAGGTTAACTATTTCAGTCTTTCAAGGCATTTTCACATATTAAAAGGAGGCCATCTTCAGTACCATTACTCTGAGACAATAAAATTTTCTTTAGACCATATGTTCATATATGGAAAGTGTGAAGTAAAAAAAGTTATGTCTCTCATCTGTTATGTCATTCATAAATTATTGCACTTGATTTTCTATGAGCCTAATATTATATACTTCTCTACATATTCTTGAATGCTACAGAAGATTCATTCCATTTATTTTTATCTCTGACGGGTAGTATACTATTTAAGACATACTAAGTACTTACTTGCCTGCAGCCATGACACTGTGGTGTCCAATTTCATCAGATCTCAGAAGCTAAGCATGATTAGTACTTGGATGGGATACCACCTGAGAACACCAGGTGCTGTAAGGCTTGGGAGAAAGATCTGGCATCCCACACCCAGAAAAAAAAATATGCCATTGATAACACTATGAATAGCAGAAAAGCACTGAGATTAGTGTTTCACCTGTTGTACACAGGTTCACTATGAGTCAGACACCAACTCAATGGCACCTAACAACAACAACAAGGTACTTAAGTATGCTTTGTTAAAAGAAAGAATGGGAAAAGGAAAGGAAAAAAGAAAGAGAAGACAGGAAGAAGGGAAAAAGTAGAAATAGTACTATATTGAATAAGAACTCTGAATTTCTTAATATATGGGATTCAGGTTAACATTTATGCAATTGATCCTTGTTTCTCAACATGTTTGTTGTTGTTGTTGATAGGTGCCATCGAGTCAGTATCCAACTCATAGTGACCCTCATAGGGTTCTCAATGGCTGTTTCGGGATTGCCTTGGGAGTGGATTGCCAGGCCCTTTTCCCATTTTTGTGGTGCTGGGAATTGAACTCCGGACCTCAGAGACTACAGCATAGTGCTCTACCAACTGAGCTAAATCCCAGCCCATCAACATGTTTATATACATATTATTCATCATTGTTACTACAGTAATCATCACCAATCAATTAACAAATACAATGATAACATATCCTGGAGAGCTAGACATAGGTTGTGCATGCCTGTAATCCCAGCAATGGGGAGGCAGACACAGGAGGATCACAAGATCCCAAGTTCAAGGCCATCCTGGCTATAGAGAGACTCTTCTTCCACCCTGAGGGAAAAAAATTTAAAAACTCAAAAAGCCATAATATCATACTGGGTGCTGCCATTATCTAAGCACCTTCTACATGAATGCCTTTGATGGACCAACATATTTTGTGAATGTCTACTTTGGGAGATTTGAATAATGCTACTTTATTATAGTATTCCTTCAATGAATAATTTATATATTTTTAATTGAAATATAAAATTGTGCACACTCATGGAGGACAATGTGGCATTTCAATTCATATATACATTGCATAATGTTCAAATCAAAGTATGCCTACACAAATATTTATCATTTCTTTGTGATAAATATATTCAAATCCTGCTTGATAGCTCTTTTATACTATTTTCTATGCTCACTCCATGTATAATAGAATACTAAAAATTGTTTTTTATAACTATACGTTAATACTTATTGATCAGTCTTTTCCCTTCTCTATCTATCCATTCTAATATTATCATGTAACTTTATAGTTTATTGTGTTCAGATCTATGCATATTTACTGATGTGTACTATGATGTTTGGTCAAAAACACTGGATGGATTTTTTAAAAATATAACAGCTTTGCCTTTTATAAAGGTCTTTGTCTTATTGAAAATATAATTTCCAGCTTGTTTCAAAAAATAGTACAAAATGAACTGTACCGTTGTATAACTGCCCACATAATTTTGATTCTGCATAGACACACTTCATATATTGATGGACAAGCTAATAGTTAGGTATCAAAACAGGATTCTGTAACTAGTGTTCAAGATATGTTCTTTACTGGTGGGTTAACAGAAAATTCTTAATCACAGTTCCTCATGAGTACACTTTGATTATGAATTTAAATCTCATGAAGTCCATCTGCTCATCAAAGAGTAATTTACTGTCAAGTCCAATAAATGACAGGGTATTCCTTTCCTTTGCTTCTGACCTTGTTCTTGGCACAGACAAAGTTGGTACAAATATGACAAATTTTCCCCCGACAGCTGGAGGATTGTTCACTGTGGCCAAATGAGAAATCTGTTGCAGGGAATAGACAGGCTGGATGCACCAAATATTTTAACCGTCCTACAATGTTCTTTCGAATGCATTTTTATTTCTCAAAATTCCCTTTGCTGTATTTAATAATTTTCTACCTTTGTGCTCTATTGGTCCTATGAAATGTATGCATTGTATCTCTGTTGACTTTTGATATATGACCTGAGGTGCAGGCTTGTTTTATTTTTAAATGAAAATTTCACTTTTTTCTACACTTCTTTAGTTTAAGCCATCTATTGATCTCTAAATTTTCCTTTTTGTTTAAAAAAAAGCAAAAAGGCATAGGTTAGAAACAGGAAGGAATTTTATCTATTCACTAGATTTTCACTTCCTTGAATATGAAGGCTGTTTTAAATTTATCTTTACATCTCTACCACATAGAAAATCAACTAGTACAATTTAAGTCTAAATTTAAAATTCCAGGAAAATCATTTGAAGTAATTTTAGGTAAAGTATTGTTACATAATTATTCATTATGAATAAACTATTGAGTCATGAAGTACCCTCTCTCTGAAGTTTTATTTTTCATGGTTTCAGTTACTCAAGGTCAACTGGCATAGTCTTCATTTGATGATCCTCCTGACGTAGCACCAGAAGGTCAGTAGTAGGCTAAGATGACATCATAATGCCTGGGTCATTCACCTTAAGTAGGCATTGGGTCATCTCACATCATCACAAGAAGAGAGATCACATTCACATAACTTTTATTATAGTTTATTGTTATAATTGTTCTATTGTTTATTATTAGTCTACTGTGCCTAATCTATAAATTAAATTTTATGATAGGTCTGTACACATAGGGGAAAGCATATTACATATATTTAGTGCATGATATTATCTGCAGTTGCAGAAGCCTGCCACAGTACCACCCTGGCCTCAGATCCCGTCAGATCTCAGGAGCTAAGCAGGGTCAGGCCTGGTTAGTACTTGAATGGGATACCACCTGGGAACACCAGATACTGTAGGCTTTGAGGGAGGACCTAGCAACCCACTCCCAAAAAACAATTCACCATTGAAGACCCTGTGAATACCAGAGAAGCACTGACATAGTGCCAGGGATGGCATAGTGTCAGGGATTGTTTCATCTGTGGTACATTGGGTCTCTATAAGTTGGACCAGACTTGATGGCACCTAACAACAAACATCAGCAGTTTCAGATATCCACAGTGGGTCCTAAATTGCACCCCCTATGGATAAAAGAGGAATACTGCATAAACAACCAATTTAATTTTTCATATAATCTTCATCTGAACATGTTATAGTATCATAACTATACAATTATCACTTGTCAGTTGCATCTGTACAATACCAATTATTGTTCTTGGAGAGTTAAAGGGAACAATTCCTATCATGTTTTTATTGCAATGTCCTTAAGAGTTAATATGTGCTAATTTTATGTCTCTTCACTGAAGTCATTGCATAGTAAAAAAAACAAAAGATATGGAATGTACAAGGCATATATTTATTCCAAACAAACAAAATACATAGAACTAAAAACATAAGGTCACTAGTAGCTCCTTCCTTCCTTCTTTCCTCCCTCCTTCCCTCCCTTCCTTCCTTCCTTTGTTTCTTTAGCTTCCTATCTGGTATCTTGGCCACATGGTGTCATGTTCTTAGCTCCAAAAGTCTTAAACAGCTGTGCTCTGTGGACTTGCTGTTTGCAGCCCACATAGTCTCTCTGTTTGGCTGGTTCAACCCATTGCCTGTACCTTTCCTCAGCTTTCCCTGGCATCCCCAACACTCTGGAGCATCCACTGACAGGTTTTATCCTCACAGCGTCACACCTTGCACTTTTAGGGGCTACCTGCAGCTATCCTGATCTTGCTACCCATTTCCTGGCCTCTAAGCCCTTCCTTTGAAATCTAGGTAATAGGTCCCATGTCCCCACAACTCATACATTTCACACACCTTTGAAAACAGCATCACGTGGATGTCTGCTGACAGCCTGAGAAATAGTTGACACCTTTGGCCCATGGCTTCAGTAGCCTCTCAGTGTCTAGGTGACTGAACACAGGCAAACCCTTCCCTAGGTGACCTCATGAGTTTAAGGTGTCCTGGAGCTCTCTTCTCAAAGAAAATTCTTTAAAATGAGTTAAAACACTTACATCTTAGATCCTGTGATGAGTGGATTCCAGCTAATTCCTGAGATGCACTCAAAGCATCTTTCCTATTGTCCTAATGCAAAGTGCTTGGCTTCTCTTTAATGGCACTAATCTCTTTAGCAATCATTCTCTTCTTGTCCACAACTTTAAATTCACTCTTTCTCTTGTCAGACTATACATTTTTCAAATCCCTATGCTCTGCTTCTTGATCCTAATTCTCATTATAAACCTGGCTAAAAGCAGCCATCAGTATTCATACCACAGCCTGAATGCTATGCTGTCTTGAAATTTCTTCTGCCCAATTAATTAATTACTTTTAACCATTAAATGGTATCATGCTTCTGGGGTCAGATGTGACCACACTTAGGTAAGTGCTACAATACCTCATTTCTGGCATCTGCCCAGAAGGCTCTCTTGACCCTTGGGTACCAGTTAAATGTTAAATTCAGCCTCATTTGCAAAATGTAGACAAACCCTTTGCCAGAATGTAACATGAACGGTCTTTAGTCCAATTCTCAATAAAGTACTTATTTCTACGTGAAATCGCATTAACCTGGCCTTTACTGTGCATTCCTCTTAGCATACTGGTCTTCTGAGCTCCCACCAGAATCATTCATTACTAGTTGAGTTTCAGAGTTTTATGGATTTTCTACCCCACATCTCCAAACTCTTCAAGTTCCACTGACAAACCAGTTCCACAGGCTTAATCACAGCATGGTTAGATTTTCTCACAGTAATGGCCCAACTCCTACTACCAATTTTATGTATTAGTTACTTGTGTCTTCACTATAACTGAATATCTAAGAGAGGGAGGATTTGCTTCGGCTCAGAGTTTCAAAGGGTTCAGTCCAGGGTTGCTTGCCCTAATGCACTTTGGCAGAAAATCATGGTGGTAGGAGTCGCTCATGGAGGAGATTGTTTACATCATTGTGGGGCTCACCACTCGGGTGTGGATATCTCTCTAGGCCCGGATAGTGGAACAGGAACCTCACATATAAACCTCCTTTTCCCAATAAGGAATCTGCAGGGACCAGGTGAGTATGACGGAGTGAGAGACACCTGGGGAGGTCTCTTAAACACACAGCTCTTTATTACACAGCACTTAAAAGCGCTGTGGCTATAAAGTGTTTCACAGCTCTGGCAGTTAAATGATACACAGCTCAAAGTGCAGCTCTCCATGATGGTGGTCTTCTCAGGTAGGCCTCCAGCACTGGTCTGGTAGCTGCTCCCGGGCTCTCTGCAGGGGCCATTCTCAGTGTTCATTCTTCCCTTGTTGGTTGTTCTCTGGTGCCTCTTGAGGTCTTTTCCTCTTGCAGTCTTCCATCTTCATCATAGTCCTGGTGGCAAGGCAAGAGAGAGAGGAGGGCGAGAGAGCTTTCCTTTTATACCCCTTGGGATCAATCAAAACCCTGGGCTTTGTTTAGAAGTGGCCAATTGTGAGCCTGATAATTGATAGGTGGGTAGGAGGCAGGGAGCTCCCAATCATAGGCCTCCCCTTAGTGGCCAATAAGGTGATAGCATACGACCTATCAGAGAGCAAGGGTCTAAAGTAGGGCGTGCCTCAGTTGTGTGGGGCAGGGGCCATCTTGTGCAGTCTCAGACCTCGTGGACTCAAGCTGGTTGTGCCACAGTGAGTCACACAGGGGGACTGAATGCACCTCAGGCCTCAATTTGGGCCAAATAGGCCTCGGGCCATTTTTTTCCTATTTGCACTCCACATTTATCCCTACATGTCATGGTATAAAAAAACAGGAAAAGGAATACAGGATGGGGCTAGGGAAGGATACATCTGCCCCGATGATCTACTTCCTTCAATTAGATCCCAATTCCAACCTTTGAGCACCTAATAATGCCATCATATTATGAGTCCATCAGGTGATTATTCCATTCCTGATATGATAATCTCTGAAAATGCCACAACAAACACCTACAAAAATGTGTTTTGTTAATCTTCTAGGCATTTCTCAATCTGATAAAGTTGAGAATTAAGATTAACCATCACCAGTGATCAAGAAAATGAAGAAGCAATAAAGAAGGTAGGAAGCCCTAACTGAAATAGAAGAAAAGTGTTAAAGAATGTGTGAAATTAACATAGGCAGTCAGGGTTGTGGCACATGCGTGTAATCCCAGCAACTGGACATGGGAAGTAGAGTCAAGAAGATCACAAGTTTGAGGCCATAGGCAGGCAGTGTAACTTAACAAGACCCTGTCTCAAAATAAAAAGTAAAAAATGGGCTGAAAGTTCAGCTTAGTGGCAGTTTGCTTGCAAAGAGTGTGTTAGGTAGGCCCTGTTTCAACCCCTAGTACCACAAAAAAAAAAAAAAAAAAGACAAGAAAGAAAAAAGAAAGTGAGCCAGGCCATGTGTTAGAGCTAGAACATCACCCTCTGGGATCCTGGGTCCCACTCCAAAACACTTAAAATGCAATAGGCAACCATAGATCCTAGTATGGCATAGTAAAAGTTGTGTTTTACTGGTAGGAGATAGAGGAAGTGTTATGGGAAAGTCATTAAAATCCAGAAGAAAGCTAGGAGGCTACTATGTGAGTGAAACTTAAACACATTGCACTGGAAGAAACACTGGATGTTAAAAAAAAGACCAGTAAGATTTCCTAGTAAAACACTCCACACTTTATATTTTGTTAAATTAAGTAAAAGGCATTCTCTATAGATTGGGAAAAATGTAGGTAAAATACCAAGGCAAAAGTAGAGAAATAAAAATTAGAAAATAAGAGGACTTTTTTTTTTTTTCTGTACTGGGTGTTGAACCAAGGGCCTTGCGCTTGCAAGTGCTGGACCACTGAGCTGCACCCCCAGCCCTTTTTTTTTACTTTTTGTGACAGGGTCTCACTAAGTTACGCAGACTGCCTCTGGTCTGGAACTTATGATCCTCCTGCCTCTGCCTCCCAAGCTGCTGGGATTACAGGCATGTGCCACCGCACCCGGCAATAAGAGGACTTTTACAGAGCAAAGAATTTATTAATTGATCAAGAAACATTATCAAGCTTCTCCTATAAGTGAAGGCCTACTTCAGGCATTGGAAGTGTAAAAGTTAATGAGATAGACAAAAGTTCCTGTCTTTATGGGACTTTTATGTAGTTGAGAAAAACAATAAGCAAAATACCTATGTTATATAATGTGAAGAAGGGCAATAAATGTTATGAAGAAAAGTATAGCAAGGAAAGGAAAAGCAGTGTTAGAAAAAAGAAAATTAACTGTAGATAGACTAATCGTGGAAGGAGCTAAGGACTGAATATTTGTGACCTACCCTCATCCAAAATTCATGTTCAAACCCTAACCCACGTTGTGTTGATATTTGGAGACCTTACCTTTGTGAGGCAACTGGGTTATGAGAGTTGAGCCCCCATGATGGGATTGTTGTTGTTAGGTGCCGTCGAGTCGGTATCCGACTCATAGTGACCCTCTGTATAACAGGGGAAACACTATTATCAGTGCTTCTCTGCTGTTCATAGGGTTTTCAATGGCAGATTGATTTTTGGGAGGGGGTTGCCAGGTCCTTCTCCCAGGCGGTCTCCCATCCAGGTACTAACCAGGCCTGACCCTGCTTAGCTTCTGAGATCTGATGGGATCAGATGCCACAGGGCTACAGCTGCAGGCCATGATGGGATTAGTGCCCTTCAAAGAAGAGTCAGGAGAGAGAGTGTCTCCTCTTAAACCTCCCCATTATGATGATAATACAAGAAGATGTCAATATGCAAACCAAAAAGAGAACCCACACAGATACCAGGTCTGCTGACACTTTGATCCTGGACTTCCATCCTCCAGAACCATGAGAAGAAAAGGTTTGTTGTTTTTAATCTCTGTCTATGGTAATTTGTTATAGGGGTTTGAACTAAGACAAAAGGTCTGTCTCTGAGGAAGAGATGTTTGGGCAAAGACCTGAGGGAAGTGAGAGAGGTGAAGGGAACATCCAGTGGAAGAGCCTAGAGACCTAGGATGTCTGAGAGGGAGCTGAGCTGCTAGAGTGACTGCACTTGAGAAAAGACCCAGATGACAATTGGGGAACACAGGCAGGTGCAATAGTATGTCTAGTGGTGTGTTAAGTGATAGTAAAAATTGAGCATTTAATCACAGTGACATTAGAAGCCACTAGAAGGTTTGGAGCAAACGTTGACCTGACTGACACTTTGCCAGGCTCACTTTGCTTGGCTGGCTCATTGAGAGTATGCCACAGGGCTTGAGGGCCAGAGGCACTGATGAGGAGCTTTTGTAACTCAAGAGGTGAGAGATGATGTTGAAGTGGGCCAACGTGATACCAGTACAGGTAGTGAAAGGTGGTTAGAATCCCCATCCATTTGTGGGTAGAGGACTTGGTGATGGCTGAAATGTGAAGCATGAAAGAGGAGAAGAGTCCAGGTGACTCCCAGGTCTTTGGACTGAGTAACTGGAAGGATGAGATAATTTGTTGTTGTTGTTGTTGTTTTGTTGTTGTTGTTGTTGTTGTTGTTGTTAGGTGCTGTCGAGTCATGTCAGACTCATAGCGACCCTCATAGGGTTTTCAATGGCTGACTGTTTTGGGATTGCCTTGGGAGTGGATTGCCACATCCTTCTCCCATTTCTGTGGTGCTGGGAGTTGAACTTGGGACCTCAGATACTGCAAAGCAGCACTTTACCAACTGAGCTAAATCAC
>VMDO01028503.1:0-23845 GCA_007922755.1 Pedetes capensis
AGCTTTAACTCTCTCTCTTTCTCTCTCTCTCTCTCTCTCTCTGGGTAATACCTATACAATAATCAATAAGCTTATTTTACTTTCCATCAACCTCCCTTTTCTCATATAGTTTTTGTCATTTTAATTCTTCTACACTTTTAGAACGTGTCCATTTTATACTATTATACTTCTCTCAATCCTTTATAGTCTATAGTCTTATTTATATAGGTGAATATATTCAATGCTCACTCCTAAAGCATTATGTAAAAACCTTTTCAATTATGTTGTGGTGGTGAGGGATTTGGTAAATCCCTCAAGATAGGCTTATGGAAAAAACATTCCTTAAGTTCCGTTATGTCTATGACCTTTATACTGAAGGGAGTTTGGGATAGATTTTAGGTCTTAGTTTGCGTTTTCTTTTTTGACTATGTTAAAAATGCTCCACTGCTTTCTAGCATGAACTATTGCTATCAAGATGTGTAACAGAATTTGATGTTCTTTCTCTATAAATGATTTAGATTTTTCTCCCCCAGATACTCAAAGGATATTTTCCTGTATTTGAAGACTGATACTTTACTAGCAAATACCTCTGTGCTGACAATTCATTTTCCATGGCCACGGTGTGCTCTTTCAATATGTAGATATATTGTCTTTTATGTTAGTAAAATTTTCGTTAATTATAGTTGTATAATTTGTCTTTTCAATTTCTTGCTTTTTTCCTCTGGTGAGAGAGACACCAATTGATATCTATTGACTTTTCTTATTTATATATACCACTTTTTTTATTGAACCATTTAAAAATGGCTGATTTACTATTATTATTTTACTTATTTCCTTTATGTACCCTGGTCTCCTAATGTAGTGTCTTTGGTCTATTCATTCTTATATTCCCTTAACTTGGCCTTCGGTTCTGAAAGAACTTTTCTAATTCTTTTTTGAAGTGTCAACTCTTGTTTCATATCCTCCTCTGTTTAGTCACATAATATAGGAGCTTTTCTGTTTTTGATTTGTGCTGTTATGTCAGGCTTCAGTGCTTTTCAAAATTTTGTTTGCCTCACTTTGAAACATTTGGACAGTTTTCTGCTTTGTGACCACATGTTAAGATATGTTTTGTGTGTTTTCTTCTTCGAGTGTTGAAGGGTCCTTTATCAGTGGTTTTTTTTTTTCATGTAATAATTTTGTATGGGCTTGTTATTTTATTGTTGTTGTACTTATTTAAATAAGTTTAAACTTCTTGGCTCCAGCCTTCTCGCTCTGTGTGCCTTGTGTTCTCTGGTGGTGTACTTACCTGCAGAAGTTGCACTTTTCTATTTCGGTGCTATCTTGGTTTGGGTCTTCTGGCTTGTGAAGTGTGTGTTCTTTCTTTCTCCTCCTCCCCCCTTCCCTCCCTCCCCTCTTCCCTCACTCCAGTACTTCCCTTCAGTGTTTCTCCTATTCTCAATATGGTTTCTGTTGCTGGGAGCCTTCCCTCAGGGTAGAGTGCATCCCCCTGGAAATATGTTCTAAATCATTTTGAGACCAGAGAGCCATACACATTTCGATCTTCCCTGTCTGTGGGTAGAATTTTATGCTTACTTGCCTCCCAGACTCTCTAGAGATAGTCTCAATTTTGTATGTGATGCTTAGGTCTACAAGCCTGGTTTTCACTCGGAATAGGGTTCTTTTCCTTGCAGGTAAACTTTTAGGGACAATATAAAAAAGTTCTTATTCATTGGGTCTGTTGGTAGTAGTCTTTTATTTTCCTCTTTCCTGGCCACACAACTGAAAATTCCAAGCAGATTGAAGTTTTTGCTGTGTGGGTGGTGCTCACCTCCTGGGTCTGTGGGGGTTCTCTACCATGAAGGTGCATTAGTAGTACCCTCTATGGATTTCCCCCCTTTCCTTTCACAGTTGATCTACTAAGGTTGTAGGAAGTGTTTTGGGGACACAAAAGGTATACTGTCACCACGACCCTATTGTTCTCTTTGCCCTTATTGGAAGAACTTGCTTCCTGTTTCAACAGGAAAGTTGAAGTTCATTTTAGCTCTAAACATCCTGTCTGCTTGCCCCATATGAAAATATGTCTATATCCAGATCTATCCTTATTATCTTTTCTTCATAATCAAAAAACATTTCTAAATATAATTTGTCAACACTTGATAGTTCTACCTGTAACTTCGATTCTCTCTTCTCTTGCTGCTCCCGGGAACCTTATCAATTATCTTCTACTCTCTCCATCTTCAGCTTCTCTCTTTCCTGAATACTTTTTATCCATAAAAATGAGCATAATAAAAAGTAAATCCTTGTTTGACACTGTATCTCCTTCAAGAAACCACTTAATCTCCCCTCCTTTTCTTACCCAAACATTAATGATTCATTGTTTCATTTCTTCACCTCCTAATTACTGCAACTCAATACAGTTTTCCATTCCCACCACTTAACAAAATAGGTCATGTTACAGTCACCAGTGTGTTGCTACTTGCAAATCCAATGGACATGTTCAGATCTTTCTTTCTAATGTCACATTTATATGGAAACACTGTTACACATTGTCCTGCTGTATTCTCCTGGATCTCCTGTGAATCTTCTCTGCCCAGTCCTTCTCCATTTTTTCCACCTGGTTTTCCCACCAGATTTTAATATTGCTGTTTTATGGGGCTTCATTCCTAGCACACACAATCCCCCCACCCCCGCTTTTATTCTGGTTACCCTCCGTTTTCTTTGGGCTAGGATTTAGCTCAGTTGGTAGAGCACTGCTCTGTAGTCTCTGAGGTCCCAAGTTTGATTCTCAGCATGGCAAAAATGGGAGAAGAATGTGACAATCCACTCCTGAGGCAATCCCAAAACAATCAGCCATTGAAAACTCTGTAAGGGTTGCTATGAGTTGGACACGACTTGACTGCACTTACCACACCCCCACCATTTTCTTCTCATCTACTCTCAAGACTAGTAGTGCTCTTAGATTGGGGTTATCTAAAGTTTTATCTCTTGCAAAGTTCTGCCCATGAGCTTCAAATTTATTCATCTGTGGGCTAAGCATTCCTAAAAGAATGCTCTGAAGGTACTAAGTGTACCCCTAAAATCCTTTTATAGGAGTCTCTAGCTTGGAGCTACAGGTCACACAAGTTAGTAGCCCAGGAATTGTCCTTGTTTAGCCTTCTTTTTAGATTACCTCCATTTATTCATATACCAAATCCTCTCAAATTTACCTCCTCAATACTCTAAATTTGCCATTATATTACTATTATTATTATTATTATTATTATTATTATTATTCCCTACTATCATTCCATCATTGTCTCTTGCCTGGTGTGGTATTAACTGGTCTCCTTGCTTCTGGTGTTGACTCCCTCAATTTCCAGTGATTTGTCTGATCAAATAACTGCCCTACTTTCAACTTCGCTATGGGTCCCTATAGCCTTCTCAATAAAGACCAAGTTCCATGACCTGATTGCAGAGCCCTTGATGTCCAGCATAGCAACTGTCCTCACAGTTTCTTCTTTACCCTTCCTACTCTGTCACACCATGTTTCACTACTACTGAACAGCTTCAGTTCTCTGAACACAACATGTTGCCTTGCTTTTCTGTGTCTTTGACCTTGATGTTGCCTTCATCCTCTTTTCCCTTACTTAAGTAACTTCAGTTCATTCTTCAAGATCAAATTTAGATATTATCTCCTTCATGAAGACTCCCCTGATACACAACTGTTCTTTGCCCCAAACCTTACCTGGATTATCACTGTTCACTGTTTCTAGTATTCACAGCTCACAGACATCATTTTACTTCACATATAATGCAATATACTCTTTGTATGTGTTTTTGCCCAGTCTCTCATCCTCTTTTGAATTCCCAAATTCTACTGTAATATAGCCTGCAGCCATGCCACAGTGGTGTCTGATCCCATCAGATCTCAGAAGCTAAGCAGGTCGGGACTGGTTAGTACTTGGATGGGAGACCGCCTAGGAACACCAGGTGCTGTAGGCTTGGGAGAAGGACCTGGCAACCCACTCCCAAAAATCAATCTGCCATTGAAAACCTTACAAACAGCAGAGAAACACTGACAATAATGTTTCACCTATTGTTTGTAGGGTTGCTATGAGTTGGACACCAACTCAACAGCACCTAACAACAACAATGGTAATATATAATACCTAGAAGTCACTTAATATATTTGTTATTGAAAAAACCACCCATTTGGATTTTAGCACTATGAATAAAATCAAGAACATGGTTGTTGCTTTTTTTTAATTGTCTTTATGTCATTTATCCTATTAGACAAATGCCTTTGTTGTTGTTAGGTGCCGTCGAGTTGATATCTGACTCATAGCGACCCTATGTACAACAGGAGAAACACAATTGTTAGTGCTTCTCTACTATTCATAGGGTTCATGGCTGATTTTTTTTTTTGGAGGGGGAGAATGGGTTGCTCACAGTTGGTACTTAATATTTACTGTTGATTGATAAATTTAATGGATTCCCTTGTTCTTTGGCCCACAATGGTCAGTGAAATAGACTGGAAAGAAAGGCATGTAAGCTTTAAATGTGAAGAAAGTTGGCCCATGGAAAAAGGTCCACGTATGAGATTATCTGGTTAACTGGTTCTCAATAACTAGTTGTTATCTTGGAGGGCTTGCTTCTGTAAGAGAAGGTGAAGGCCTGGTGAGGATTATGATCACTCAAGACTCTGAAATTTGACTCTAAATAATTGTCCAGTTTGTTAGTTTCAAGAAGTTATTTCAAATGATATGGGCTGAATTGGAGTAAACCTGGTGCAGTAGACTGACAGCTTGAAAAGAACACAAGATGAAATGATGAGCACCAGATATCTTCCCTGTAGACACAGACTCATGAATTCTCACCAGATGCTGTGACCTTCTTTTCATGCCAGCTCTGCTCCACTTTTAAGCCCCCACTCATGCTGTTCCTCCCTCCCACAGTGTTCTTCCTCTCCTCTCTGCCTACCCTCCATACCTCCAAGGCCCAGATCATATCCTACTTCTTTATTCTTTCTTTTTAAAAGTTCTTTAATTGCAGTATGTTTTGGTTTTAATTAGTAATTTTTAAGTAAGTATACAACTTAGTGGGGTTCATTGTGACATATCCATCCATGCGTATTATTGTACATTGCTCATATTCACCTCCCCCATTGCCCTGTCAGGAACCCCTGCCCCTGCGCTCCTCCCTCCCCACCATAGGTCTCCCTTCTACTCCCATGTCTTATTTGTGTGTATTTTTACTATATATGTAAATATATGCATATGTATATGTATGTATGTGTGTGTACACACACACACACACACACACACCCCACATGCACACACAGATTTTTCATTCGGGGTAAAACATGATATTTCTCTTCCTTTTTCCTATTACCCTTTCTTATTGGCCTCTCTCCCTTCTCTTTAGTCCCCCTTCTTCTCCTACATAGGCCTCCTTTTACTTTTGTGACCTACATATTTTAATATTGCATATATATTGAAATGTAATATCCACATATGAGAGAAACGTGATGTTTGTCTTTCTCGGTCTGGCTCATTTCACTTAAAATGATGATCTTAATTCCACCTGTTTTCTAATAAATGCCATAATTTTGTCATCCTTTATGGCTGAATAAAATTCATATATATATATATATATATATATATATATATATATATATGGCAGTTTCCTTTTCTACTCGTCTGTTGATGGGCACTGTTGTTGATTCCATATCTTGGTTATTGTGAATAGTGCCACAGTAAACATGGATGAGCAGGTGCCTCTATGGTATTTTGACCTATATTCTTTCAGATATATACCTAATAGTCATCTAGCTGGGTCATATGTTCTATTGTTAATTTTTTAGGAACTTCCATACTGATTTCTATAGTGGCTACACCAACCTACATTCTCATCAGTCGTGCACTAGGTAAGGTTCCTTCCTTCCTGCAGCTTTGCCAGTGTTTAGTATTGTTTTGTTGATGCTAGCCATTCTGATGGGGGTGAGATGGTATACCCATGTAGTTTTGATTTGCATTTCCATGATGGCTAAGGATGTTCCATGATGGCTAAGTTTTTTCATATGTTTATTGGCCATTTGTATTTCTTCCCTTGAGAAGTCTTTGTTCAGTTCATTTGCCCTTTTTTATTGGATAGTTTGATTTTTTTGGTACATGATTTTTAAAAACTCTTTATATATTCTAGATATTAATCCTCCATCTGATGTGTAGCAGGCAAAGATTTTCTCCCATTCAGTAAGCTGTCTCTTCACTCTGACAATTGTGTCCTTTCCTCTGAAAAGCCTTTTTAATTTCATGCAATCCCATTTGTCAATTCTTGCTATTATTTCCTAAGCTATTGGGGTCCTGTTCAGAAAGTTCTTACCTATGTCTTGAAGTGTCTTCCTCTAGCAGTTTCAAAGTTTCAGGCCTTATGTTAAAGTCTTTGATCCATTTAGAACTGATTTTTCCAGCATGAGAGAGAGGGACCTACCTTCAGTCTTCTACATGAGGATATACAGTTCTCCCAGCCCCACTTGGAAGTCACTGTCTTTTCTCCAAATTATATTTTTACACTTTGTCAAACATCAGGTGGCTGTAGCTACATGGGTTTATTTTTGGATCTTCTATTCTATTCCATTGGTCTATATAATCTGTTTTTGTGCCAGTATCATGGTGTTTTTCTTACTGTGGCTCTGCAATATAATTTGAAATCAGGTATTGTGGTGCCCCTGGCATTGCTCTTTCCTTTTCCTTTTCTTTTCTTTCTTTTTCTCTTTTTCCTTTTCTTTCCCCCCTTCCTCCCTCCTTTCCCTCCTTCCTTCCTTCTTTCCTTCCTTCCTTCCTTCCTCTCGGGTGACAGCTCTGGTTTCCCTCCCCCACTAGGAAGCTGTGTGTGAGGATGTGTGCTGCTCACCCCCTTTCACTGCCCAAGCCCGTTCTGCCCTCTGTTGTTGTTGTTGTTAGGTGCCGTTGAATCGGTATCTGACTCATAGCGACCCTCATAGGGTTTTCAATGGCTGACTGTTTCGGGATTGCCTCGGGAGTGGATTGCCAGGTCCTTCTTCCATTTTTGCGGTGCTGAGAATTGAACTCAGGACCTCGGAGACTGCAGCACAGCGCTCTACCAACTGAGCTAAATCCCAGCCCTCTGTTCTGCCCTCTGAGACTATCCTATAACTTCCTTTGTGATTTCTGACCTTTTCCAATCTGTGTTTGGAATAGAGTCCACTCCTTCCTATTCTGACTCCTTTGTTTTATGCATTACCTAGAGGCTGCCTCTAATCTGCCATCTTACACTTTTCCCTATTTCTCCTTTGTCTTACTTGTGTTCACTGGAATTATCATTACCTCACTTCTGTATATAATTACTCCCCAAGTATTAAGTGTGACTTAAATTTATTTTTATGGTGAACTTTTTAATTTTAAGTAGTTTGGGGTTGAACCCAGGGCCTGTGCATGCTAGGCAAGCACTCCATCATTGAGCCACACCCCTACCCCCCTTTCTAAAATTTTTTATTTTGAGACAGAATCTTGCTAAGTTGTCCAGCCTGCCTGTGTTCTCAAACTCACAGTCCCCCTGCTTCAGCCTCCCGAGTTGCTGGGTTTACAGTCATGCACCACACACCTGGATGAGATTTTTTAAAGGTACTGGAAGGCTGAGGTATGTGCCTTTAAAATCTTCCTGTCCTCATTAGTGACTGTCGTGGTGTGTTGTGCTCATAGTGAGTCTTTACTAAATGCCAGTGTTAGAAAAGGTGAACCTTAAGCTGAGGCTTCTGGTGTTATGGGGAGAATTTCCAGCAGGGTTTCCTCTAAGAGAATATCCGGTTTCAGATCATACGTAAGACCTTAGCTGTGAATCTGAAACCTAGTGTAGATGAATCTGAAATCTTGCATACTTTTTAATTTTCAGGTGGGTAGCACTGGTTGATGATGGTCCAATGCTCAGAGGGGGTTGGAAAAGATCAATTTTGGACCTGTGATTCTTCCTTCTGGAAGCCAGACAGGGTTCATCTTTGATTGTTGGGTATAGCGTCTCTTGAACAAAGCCTGCTGCTGCTGGTAAAGCTGGACAGATGTCTTTGCGCAAAGCAAGCTGCTCGATCCTAACAGTTTCCCACTGAGCTGGCCTGACTGCTGCTGCTGTGTCTCAGCAGTCTACAGCTTTACCACACCACTTGAAGCTTCACACCAGATCCTCCTTAAAGCTTTGCCTGCTCCCCCTCGCAGAGTCATGGGGAAGCCTGCCTGTGTGACATCCCCTACATGTACTGGCAGATTAGTCATCAAGAGCAGCCCTTCTGGAGGCCTGCCAGGGAGCCAGTATGGGAAGTCCATTGGCTCCAGCTGAGTGGGCAGGTGTGAGGATGACAGATGTGTGGAGTGAAGGACCGCTCTGTTGATGGAGAGGATGGGCACTCTCTCATGGATTTTAGCCAAGGTCTCATCCACTGTCGAGAAACCCTTGATGTTTCTCAGGTGGAGGTCGGAGTGAGATTCTTCCCCAAATTTATTGAAGTAGTTATTCCTAGTTGCAATGCCATATTTTCCCAGAGACGTTTTGGTAGAAGATTCTTATCTGCATCTTTCATGAACTCGATAGAATGTAACTCTTATTCCTTTTAGATCTGGAGTTTAATTCAGTTTATTTTTTAATTCAGCGAATACTTGTTAAGAGGCCGGGTTGTTGGGATGACAACTATGACGAAGATAGACGTGCAGAACTCTCTCAGATTATAGTGAAAACATCTATCATGTTTTCTTTTGGAACTTTTATTATTTCATTTTTATGTTTAAATAGTTAGCTCATCTGTTGGGCATGGTGGCACATTCCTGTAATCTCAGTACTCAGGAGGCTGAGGCAGGTGGATTGTGAGTTTGAGGGCAGAGGCAACTTGTGCAATTTAGCAACTCTATTTGACGGTACCTAACAACAACAGCAGCAACAACAATAACAACAACTGTCTCAAAATTTTACCAAAAAGGGATAGGGGTGCAGCTCTGTAGTAGAGCACCTACCTATCATGCATGAGGTCCTGGGTTCAACCCCTGAGGACTGAAAAAATCATAATTCATTTGAAATTAATGTTGGTATGAGCAATAAAATAAAGATTGGATTTTCACTATTGTCTAGATGGTGACCCATTTATCCATTTCTTGAATCAGCCATTTCCACCTCCTTCCCTTGCACCGTGCTTCCTTTATAATGGCAGAGTTCTGTGTTATGAAGACATTTTTTCCTAGTAGAAAATCTTCTTGACTATTATTTCAATGGTAAAAAAAGTGTAGTTTCCTGAATCTCAAAACAAAAAATTTAATGCTAATTTACCCTATGCCCCATTGAAATTTATGCAGTAACTTTAGTAATTGATTACTAGTTATCCTAACATGACATAACAAAAATACATTTCATATGTTAATTTCTCTTTAACATGACTGCATACCTCTACTCATTGATCTTTCATAACTATTATTTATGGTACTCTTAACTCTCACATACCAACCATGCATGTAATTCCCAATGTTTATGTAGTTGGATTTGAAAGAGAAACCAAATACACTGAAGTCAATGCCAATGATGATGATATCACTGCTAGGTGCTCTAGGGTTTTGAGAGGAAATCCTAATAGAGCATACAGCAACTCCAACTCCAGAGAGGTCTGTGTTTTGGCTGTAATTTCATAGCACCCCACTCCTCTGAGAAAATCCTAATTGGTCTTCTATCTAATATACAGGTAGAGCGTTATAAACTAAAGTAGGAATATTTTTTGTTGTTGTTCTGGGGGCCTCACACATGCTTTGCAAGTGCTTTACCACTGAGCCACACTCCTGGTCCATTTTTTATTTTTAAATGTTTGAGACAGAGTCTTGCTAAGTTATGCAGTTTGCCTTTGCCTTGATCCTCCTGCCTTCACCTCCTGAGTTGCTGGGATTATAGGCATGAGGGATCACATCTGGTCAAAGGCAGGAATATTAAATGAAATTCTTCATAATTTGGACTTTTACCACTTGAACTGTTGTGCCCAAGTTGTGGCCTTAATAAATTCAGGCCAAATAAATAAATAAAATATATTTGTGTCTGTCTTGGTCCCTACCATTCTGTTTCATTATTTGTCCCATTTACATCAATATCATACTCTCAAATTATTAGAACTTGATAATATGTTTTAATAGTAGCTAATTCTCATTACTTTCTTTCCCCAGAATTTTCTATTTTATTCCTACATGTCTATTTTCCATATAAACTTTAGAGATGATTTTGTCTTGTTATTAAAATGTCTATTGATGTATTGCCTGCAGCCATAGCCCTGTGGCATCCGATCCCGTCAGATCTCAGAAGCTAAGCAGGGTCAGGCCTGGTTAGTACCTGGATGGGAGACCGCCTGGGAACACCAGAAGCTGTAGGCTTGGGAAAAGGACCTGGCAACCCCTCCCAAAAATCAATCTGCCATTGAAAACCCTATGAACATCAGAGAAGCACTGACAATAGTGTTTCCCCTGTTGTACAGAGGGTCGCTATGAGTCGGATCCCGACTCAACAGTACCTAACAACAACAACAACAACAACAACAACAACAACAACAATTGATGTATTATTGAAGTTTCCTGAGATTGGTAATTACATTATGGTGAATTAATTTCATTTTGATATTGAATCTTCCAGGACAAGAACAAGTTAAACCATTTCATTTATTTTCACATCTTCTCTTCTGCACCTTCACAGAATTTAACAACTTCATATAATATAATCTTGAACATTTCTTATTATTTCTAGGTTTTTAATTCATTTAGCTGCTATTTAAGCGAAATCTTCTCTACATGATTAGTTTGTCTTGTATCTAAGATGAACATCACTGGGCTTGGTGGTGAATACCTGCAATTCTAGCCCTCAGGAGGCTGAGACAGGAAGATCACAAGTTTGAGGCCAGCCTAGGCTACATAGTGAGACCTGTGTCAAAAAAAAATTCAACATTAGTTTTTCATTAATTTTCACATGTTAATTTCTACCAAGTGAGCTGAATGATGCTATTGTTTTAAATTTTCAGATTTTCTTAGGTTTTCCAGTTATATAAGCATATACTTTTTTTTATAACACATTTAGAGATTAACCCAGTAAGGAAGTACCTGTGTGTTAAGAATCTTTTCAATACTGGGTTTGAGATTGGATGGAATGTCTTCTTACTGTCCATACCATGGATATTTCATAAGTAATATTGGCCTGTGGATTTGTTTGTATGGTATTGTATATTTTAATATTATATTACACAATATAATATCTTAAAAAAGAATATTCTGAAGTAGTTTAAAGACTATAATTATGTATTATGTATGGAGAAGATTGACAGGATCGCTCTAATACATCTGAACGCCTAATGGCTAATTGTCTATTATTTTGCATTTATAGTCTAACTTAAATTCAGTTTCTAGTAGATATTTATTTCAAGAACAAGCAGGCTTTTTTTCCTTGGTTTTTGCACATTTTAAATTTTTTGCTGCTATTATAACACCAACAATATATTTTTAATATTTATTTTAATTAACACATAAAATCACATATACTTATGGGTATCATGATATTTTAATACATGTATACATTGTGTAATGTTTAAACCAGGGTAAGCACATCTGTCTGCTCTGCTGCTGTTTTATTTAAATGATAGTCTGATGTGGCAGGAACTGCTTACTGCTTGCTGATGTCTGATTTGGCTTCCTCTTGAGTCCACACCTCAGTTTCCCAGCCTGCCTTGAGGTTAGGTGTAGCTGTATGACTAAGTTCTACACAAAGCAATAGGAAGGAACTGGTGTGTACAAATTTTAGCCTGAGCTTCACAAACTTGCCAAGCATTAATAGTGAACCAGGTACTCTTCTAGACACTTGGGATCAGGCAATCCGAAAAGACCACCTCTCTACTTTTGAAGATTTACATGGAGATTGAAAGAAGACCATGTTAAAGGAAGGAAAATCTGAGCAGAAAAAATAGTATGATTGAAACTAAGGAATATACACTGTAGACCCTTTAGGAGACAGCATATAGATTATTGTGACCAAAATGAAAATGGAGATGAGGTAGGGCTGGTAAGAAATGAAGGTGAGGTATGCAAGGACCAGACTGTGCAAAGCCAGGTTTAAGGAGTTGAGTGTAAACAGTCACATAATATTTTCAGGTGTGTGCTGTCAGTCAAGTCATTTTGAAATGGATCTAGAGAATCATTCCAGCACAGATCCAGAGAATCTAGTGGTCCTTGAAGAAACCTGAATGACCACTTAATTGAAGGGTCCAGGTAAGAGATATTGAGAAAGCAGGTGGAGGTGGGTTGAGGAGTGCTAATGAAAGGTGGCACTGGAGGTCAGTCTAGATTCTTCATGTAGGTGCTAGTACTGCCATTTACTTCAGAGCTCTGTGGGAGCAGAGAGCAACATTGTGTACATTCTAATTTATATAGCTGAAAACATATTAATTTTGTCTGTATCCATCAGTTAGATGGCTACTTAACTAAAATTTGAGAGAAGATGTTTAAAGACATAGTTTGTGCTTGTGTTTCTTCACCACAAGGGGTTAATATCAATGATTATTTTTTAGGGTTTTTCTGTTGTCCTTTAAGGTAAAATTGGGGTAAAAGGTTTAGGTTTAAGTTGTTTTTACATCTTACTTTAATGAAGTATCATGCTTCTCTTCACAAATGTGTCCATTATGTACCTGCAAGCAGGACTGAATAAGCGTGATTTCTAAGTGGGTGGTTTATTCACAGCTTTCTTTAGAATTCTGGAAAGGTGTCAGAGTTCCCAGTATAAAGTATTTTCTCATTCTTCCTAATGCCTTTTCACACTTTTTACTATAGGCTGTTATCATTCTTATAGGAAATAAATAGTTATGAATTATAAATCTAGCAGAGCAGCGTAAAGTCATTGGCATTTCAAAAAGGTACCTGTCAAAGGTAAATTAGAACCCTTGTGTGTGATATTTTAGTGTTTATAAATTTTGATGAAGAAAGGTTTTAAGATTGTGAAGACTCCCTGGAGTTGGATCACAGGGTAATGATTTGAAGATTTTACTTATATGCTTGTTAGGTTAAAAACATACATACAACAATAAGGGTGTAATAAATTGTTTATCCTTTACTTTCTATTTCTGATCTTTAAAAAGTTATCTTTAAAAATTCACAAATTATTCAGAATTAACCCAAATATGGAAGCTTAATTATTAGAAGCAATTCACAAAGCCAAAACTACATGAATATCAAAATTCTCAAAATAGTAATGCATTAAAATTACAAGTGTTTTGTTTTTATTAAGTCTTAAATTAAACATGTGGAATATTGTTTTCCATTGTTGTTGTTGTTAGGTGCCATCTAGTCGTGTCTGACTCATAGTGACCCTCATAGGGTTTTTAATGGCTGATTGTTTCAAGATAAAAGATAAAATCTTATGTGCTTTGTACCTATTTTTAGAAATACATGAAGTTATGAAAATTTCATTTGGAGTTTTACTTTATTCATGCATTTATTTATTTATCTATCTATCTTTTGCAGTACTTGACGGTTGCATCCAGGGGCTTGCACATACTTTACAAGTGCACTACCACTGGACTGCTCCATGAGCCCATAATTAATTAACTTATTTGCTTAATTCTGAGACAGTGTCTTGCTGAGTTACACAGGCTGCTTCTGGCCTTGAACTAACCATCTTCCTGCCTTTCTCTCCCCATTCGCTGGTATTGCAGGCATGAACCACTACACCTGGCTATTTATCTATTTATTTTTATTAGTAATTTTTAGATAGTATACAACTTAATGAGTTTCATTACGATGTTTCCATATGTGTATATCATTGTACAGTGCTCATGTTCACCTCCCTCTTTGTCGTCTCATGACACCCCTCTCTCCATCTGATTCCCTTCCTCCCCACCAGTGGTCTGCTTTCTACTTGCATGCCTTGTTTATGTATATATGTATGGGTGTCTGTCTGTCTGTCTGTCTGTCTATCTATCTACCTACCTATCTATCTATCTATCTATCTATCTATCTATCTATCTATCTATGTTGTTGTTGTTAGGTACTGTCAAGTCAAATCTGACTCATAGTAACCCTATGTGCAGCAGAATAAAACACTCCTTGATCCTGTGCCAGGCACACAATCTTTTTTATGTTTAATCCCATTGTTGCAGCCACTGTGTCAATCCATCCAGTTGAGGCTCTTCCTTGTTTTTGTTGACCTGCCACTCTTCCAAACATGATATCCTTCTCCAGGGATTGGTCCCTCCTGACTACATGTCCAAAATACACAAGATGTAATCTAGCCATTCTTGCTTCCAAGGAGCACTCTGGTTGCACTTCTAGGATGGATCTGTTGGCTCTTTTGGCAGTCCATGTTCAATATTTGTCTCCAGCACCATGATTCAAAAGCATCAGTTTTTCTCCTGTCTCCTTTATTTAATGTCCAGCTTT
Source organism: Pedetes capensis (assembly GCA_007922755.1). Classification (NCBI taxonomy): domain Eukaryota; kingdom Metazoa; phylum Chordata; class Mammalia; order Rodentia; family Pedetidae; genus Pedetes; species Pedetes capensis. Next base: position 14,385 of record VMDO01028503.1, read on the forward strand.
CACAACCATATGATACAACTTAATATATCCAGATTCAATTCACTTGTCCATTTTTTGCTTGAATATTTTGCCTTTTTGGTGTTTAATTTTTTAAAGTCCTTATATATTCTAGATATTAATCCCTTTTTTGATGTATACTTGGTGAAGATTTTATCCCATTCTGTAGGCTGTCTCTTCACTCTGATATTGTCTTTTTTGCTAGGCAGAAGCTTTTAAATTTCATTAAATCCCATTTGTCAATTGCTATTGTTTCCTGAGCTATTTGGGTCCTATTCAGAAAGGCCTTTCCTATGCCTATATCTTGAAGTGTTTTCTCTATGTTTTCCTCTAGTAGTTTCAAAGTTTCAGGTCTTACATTAAGGTCTTTGATCCATTTTGGACTTATTTTTGTCCAGGGTGAGAGAGATCGATCGATCTAGTTTCAGTCTTCTACATGAGGATATCCAGTTCTCCCAGTACCATTTGTTGAAGAGGCTGTCTTTTCCCCAACTTATATTTTGAGCTCCCTTATTGAACATCAAGTTGCTGTAGATGCATGGGTTTCATTCTGGATCCTCTATTCCATTGATCTACATATCTGTTTTTGTGCCAGTACCATGGTGTTTTTGTTACCATGACTCTGTAGTATCATATGAAATCAGGTAATATTATACCTCCTGCCTTCCTCTTTCTGCTTGGGATGACTTTAGTGATTTGGGGGTCTTTTGTGCTTCTATATTAATATTAGAATTGTTTTATCTATTTTTGTGAAGAATGCCATTGGAATTTCTTGGAGATTGCATTGAATCTATAGATTTCTTTTGGTAATAGCCATTTTTCACAATAGTTGTTCTTCCAATCTATGAGCACGGGAGATCTTTCCATCTTTTAGCATCATCTTCAATTTCTTTCTTCAGTGTCTTAAAAATTTCATCATAGAGGTCTTTTACTTTTGAAGCAAGGTTTATTACTTGGTATTTTGTTCTATTTTTCAAGCTATTGTGAATGAGATTGTTTTCCCACTTTCTTTCTCAGCCTGGTCATTATTGGTATATAGAAAAGTTACTGATTTTTGTATGTTGATTTTGTGTCCTGCTACTTTGCTGAAAGTGTTTTCCAGGTGAAAGTTTTCAGGTAGAGTCCTTAGGGTCTTTTAAGTATAATATCATATCATCTGCAAATAGGAATAATTTGACTTTTTCCTTTTTTGTTTGTATCCTTTTCATTTTTTCTCTTGCATTATTGCTATGGCTAAGAGTTCAGTAACTATATTGGATAACAGTGGAGAGAGTGGACACCCTTTTCTCATTCCTGATTTTGAGGAAATGCTTTCAGTTTTTTCCTATTTTGTATGATGTTGGCTATAGGCTTTTCATTTTATTATGCTGGGGAATGTTCCTTGAATTCCTAATTTCTTTAGGGCTTTTATTATGAAAGAATGTTGAACTTTGTCAAAGGATTTTTCTGTCTCTATTGAGATGATCATGTGATTTCTATGAGTCTGTTTATGTGCTCTATTACATTTATTGACTTGCATGTGTTGAACCACTCTTGCATCCTTGGAATGAAACCAACTTGGCCATAGTGTACAACTTTTTAATGTGTTGCTGAAGTCTTCTTACAGATTTTTTAAAATGATTTTTCAATCTATGTTCATTAGGGAAATTAGTCAGTAGTTTTCTTTTTTGTTGTATCCTTATCTGGTTTTGGTATCAGGGCAATACAGACTTCATAGAGTGAGCTTGGTAATGTCCCTTCCATTTCTATTTTATGGAATAGTTTGAGGAGCATTGGTGCTAATTATTTAAAGGTTTTGTAGAATTCAGCAGTGAATACATCTAGTCTTGGGTTTTTCTTCGATATAAGAATATTATTGCTTCAAATTCTGTGGTCATTCTAGATTTATTTGTTTATATCCCCTTGATTTGATTTGGTAGGTCATATGTGTCTAATAATTTTTCCATCACATCTATGTTTTCCAGATTTTTGGAATATAAAGTTTTATAGTATTCCTTAATGATTCTCTGGATTTCATTGGTGTCTGTTGTAATGCTCCCCCTTTATGTCTAATTTTATTAAATTGAATCTTCTGTCTCTTTCTTTTGGTTAACATGATGAAGAGTTTGTCAATTTGTTTATCTTTATAAAGAACTAAGTCTTTGTTTCACTGATTCTTTGTATTGTTCTTTTAGTCTCCGTGTCATTGATTTCCACCTTGATTTTTATTATTTCTTTCTGACTCATGATACTGGCTTGGGATTGTTCTTGTTTTTCCAAGGCTTTGAGGTGCATCATTAAGTTATTTATTTGAGTTGTCTCTGATTTTTTAACGTAGGCACTCATAGGTATAAACTTCCCTTTTAGCACTGCTTTTGCTGTATCCTAAAGATTCTGGTAGGTTATGTTTTCATTTTCATTTGATTCTAAGAATTTTTTTATTTCATCCTTTATTTTCTCAATGACTCACTGATCAATTAAGAGTGTTTCATTCAATATCCATGTGTTTGTATGGTTTCTGTGTTTTCTCTTGCTGTTGATTTCTAGTTTAATTCCATTTTGGTTCACTAAGATACATGAACTTATTTCAATTTTTCTGTATTTGTTGAGACTTGATTTATGGCCTAAAATGTGACATATTTTAGAGAAAATTCCATGGACTGCTGAAAAGGAAATGTGTTCTGTAGCTTTTGGATGAAATATTCTGTAGATGTCTATTAAGTCCATTTGATCTATTGTGCTGTTTAACTGTGAAGTTTGTTGATGTTTTATGTAGATGTTTTGTCTATTGAAGTGTGGTATTGAAGTAACCCACTATTCTTGTATCTGGGCCTATTTTCCTCCTTATGTCCAGTGGGTTTTTTTTTTTTTTTATGAATTTACGTGCGTTGATGCTTGGTGCACATATATTTACAATTGTTATATCTTCTTGATTGATTGTTCCTTTTATTAATATGTAGCACTTTTCTCTCTTCTGATTAATTCTAGTTTGAGGTATACTTTTTTCTGATAGAAGGATGGCTACTCTTTTTTTTTGGTTTCCACTTGCTTGTTATTTCAATTTCCATTATTTCACTTTCAGTCTGTGATTGTCCTTGCTTGTGAGATGTGTTTCTTGCACACAACAAACTGTTAGATCTTGTTTTTTAATGCAGTCAACTAGTCTATATCTTTTAATTGGAGAGTTAAGGCCATTAATATTTGAGGTTATTATTGAGAAGAGTTTCCTGGTTCTTTTAATTGTGTTGGGTATTTTACTGGTCAGATTACATATTATTTATTTTTTTCTATCTCTCTTATTTACACTTGGTGTTTCCTGTTTTTTTTTTTTGAGTTAGATATGACTGATTCTTTCCTATTTCTCCTTAGTTCATCTGTTCCTCTCATGAAGTTTATTCTTTCTTGTACACTTATGATCGAGACTTACTTTCTCTTGTGTGTATAGGATTCCTTCAGGTATCTTCTGGAATGCAGCCTTGATGGTCTTGAATTTCTTTAGTGTGTGCTTGTCTTGGAAGGTCTCTATTTCCCCATTGATTTTACATGATAACTTTTCTAGGTATTACAATTTTGGTTGGCACTTATTTAGTTTCAGGATTTAAAATGTATCTTTCCACATTCTCTTGAATTTTAGGGTTTGTGCTGAGAGGTCTGATCTTATTCTGATGGATTTTCTTTTGTAGGTGAGTTGGTGTCTTTCTCTTGGAGCTTTTCATAATGTTTATTTGTTCTGTAGCTTTGGTGTTTAAATTATAATCTGTTGTGTGGAGGTTCTTTTCTAGTCATGCCTGTTTGGTGTTATAAATGCCTCTTGTGTTGGATATCCATTTCTTTTTACAGATTTGGGAACTTTCCTGCTATAATTTATTGAATATGTTTTCTATGTCTTTATTTTCTACCTTAGCTCCATCTTTTATCCCTTGGATTTTGAGATTTGGTCTGTTGATCATGTCTCAGAGTTTTTGGAAGTTGTCATATTTCTTTATTTTTCTTTTTACATGTATGAATATAATATTTCCTTAACCTCATCTTCCATTCCTGATATTCTACCTTTTGCTTGGTATAGTCTACTGGTGATGCTTTCACTGTATTTTTTTTATATTTGGTATATTGAATTTTTTATTTCCAACATTTTTGTTTGTTTCTTTTATTTCAAAATCTCAATATCTTGGATGAATTTCTCATCTGTAGTACTGACTTTTTCTTCTGTAGTACTGACTTTTTCTTCTGTGTTGGTGACCTTCCAATCTAGGTCCTGATTTGTTTTCCTTACTTCATTTTTCTTCTTGTTTGTATCCTCTTTGAAGTCATTGATCATTTTTATATGTAGACTTTTGAATTCTTTGTCTGACATCTCAATCATATCAGTATCTTCAGTTTCAGTAGTTTAAGAATTGTGGTCTTTTGGAGGAGACATGTTGCCTTGGTTTTTCATGTTTCTTATGTTTCCGTTTTGTGCTTTGTGCATCTGTTGGTATGGATCTCTCTTCCCTTTTTATTTGGGGATCTTTTTAGTGAGTGGATTTCTCCTGAGAGTTCAGTCCCTGGTACCACTGTGAGAGGAAAAGACAAACCACTGTAACAAGTACACCATCCAACAAAACTAGATACAGAAATATATTTTAAATCAATTAAAGCCAAATCCTACATCACTAATGCCCATAGAACAGAAAATGGTGACAATAATATAGAGTAAGCTAAAATTATTTAGGGTGAAAGTAAAAATAATAATTGCCTGAAATAAAAGAGGGGGCAGAGGAATGGGAGTAAGAAATAAGGCACATAGGTTAAATAAAAGAAAGGAAAAAGAAAACCCAGAAAGAAGAATATTAAGAAGAGGGAGAGAAAAGAGCAATAGATTTAAAACAAACAAACAAACAAAAAAACACAAAAACTTGGTTTCACCATAAAAAAATGTGGAAGCAAAATTAGAGAAACAGAAGAAGAATAAAAAATATAAAGCCTCAGATATTTCTCTTTTAAAAAATGAAAAAAGGTAAAATAGTAGTAAAAGTATAGCAAATAGAAAAAGAAAAACAGGCTGCAAAAGATAAAAAAAAAGAAAACTAAAAGGAAAGAGGATGACAATTACATTGGAAAAAAGAGAAATGATGAAAATAAAATTTAAAGAAAAAGTATGTTGGTGGGGAGACAGCCTGGTGCCTTAGTGCACACCTGTGGTTATAGTGACTCAGGAAGCTGAGGAAGGAGGATTGTGAGCCCAAGCCCCGGGCTGTTTGTGTGAGTCAGCAAGACTGCCTCAAGAAAAAAATATGAAAAGGGCCGTGTGTATAGCACAGTGGTAGAGCATTTGCACAGTACAAGGGGCTTGAGGTTCCTTCCCCCATACAGAAAAATAAAGGCAAAATTTGAAGCAGCTTCTTTCTCTGTCGTCTAGTATTGGAATCTGTTCGGTGGAAGTTGGACTCTTGAATCTGACCTCAGCTCTGGCTTGCCAGTCTCTGCAGTCACCCTCAGGAGATGGGGTTGGAGCTGCTGGCCCAGCCTTCTGCTGTCTGAACTTCTCAGCATGGCAGCGGCCCACTTTCCCCCTCTTTCACGTTGCCTGCTGCAACTATGGCCCGTTCTGGTTTTGTGGCAGGTTGCCCACAGGCTTCCCAGCCCATGATTATTCCTTCTTTTCTGACCCCCAGAGTCACCCAGTCTTATACAATAGAGTCCCCTCACAACAGCACCTGGTCACAGCCCTCTGAGATACTGAGCATGGGAAAATGGATTTCTTCTCTAATGCTGACCTCGAGTTCACAAACAGCCATTGTCTGTTCACAAACAGCCATTGTCTTACCAAATTCCCAGAGTGGATCCAAGGCCTTCGAGGACTGTGGGCTTGTCCTGCGGGCCTGTCAGCCTGCTTGCTGGAGCTCACTGGCTTACCTTTTGTGTAAGGCCTCCATTTTCCCTCTCCTACCAGGGCACCATGGCTGGTTCTACTTGTACTGTGCTGTCCTTCCTTTGACCACACTCTGAGACCATCTTGTTACCACCTTTGTAGTTTCTGTGTTTTTCCAGGCTTTCTGTCTTTGGAATAGAGTCTATTCCTTCCTATCTTGAGTCTTTTGACTACGTCACAAGGAAGCTGCCTCTAATTCACCACCCTACACCAGAAATCTTTTACATATTATATAATTTTTGACAGGTATTGAATTCTGAGATTCACCAAATTATGTACTAGGCCAGCTCTTCCTTTTGTTCTTTTTATATTTTTGCCAAGTGGTAAATTTTCTAAATGATTCTTTAAACCGAATGTTTACTTTTCATAGTGTAGTTCTGTAATTCCTAGGTAATCTTTCATGTGTGCTAGGCAAAATAAATCCTCAATTTTACTAAAACACCATTCTGATTTTGGTTGATGACTTTCTTTCCTTGCCAGGTTTTTCATATTTGGTTCTATAAATTTTTTTTCCATAACACCATCTGTCTACACTTTTATCTTCTTTGAAGCTGCCAGGATTGTTAAGTTAATGTTCAGGGAAGTAAGGCATGTTCCAGAAAAAGAATGCACGCTCTAAGATGTTGAAGCCAAACTACATGGTTAAGCATGTCAAAAGCTGATCTTAGTTAGACAGTAGCATTCAAAAAGACTTCTCTTTCCTCATTTTTAATGTCATTCCTGTAATTGATTTTTTCTGGATGCCGCATTTAAAAAATCTTTTTATTTTGAGCTAACCATATATTTACATGCAGTTATAAGAAATAATGCAGAGACATGTTGAGTATATTTATTGTTTTCTTTTAATCATAATACCTTGTAAACCACAATACACATCACAACTGGATATTGGCAGTGATCCAGTCTTCCAAACTCATTCATGTTTCTCCAGTTTTATATGTACTCCTCTGTGTGTGTATGTGGGTATGTTTTTGGTTCTACATGGTTTTATCACAGATGTAGTTTTCTTTATCTGCTACCATAGTCAAGATACAGGGCACTGCCATCACCATAAAAATCCTTTATGTTTCTTTCTTTTGTTTTTCTACCACTTGTTTTTAGGGGAATGGATCTCATTGTATAGTCCAGGCAGACCTTGAACTTGTGATCCTCCTGCCTCAGACTCCCAATTGCTGGGATTATAGAGGTTCACCACCAGGCCTGACTTTATGTTACTCTTTTATAATGACACCCCCTCCATCCTTTCCTACCCCCTTTGTTGCTAACACTTAGCAAACATTAGTCCATTATTTTAAAAATATTGTCATTTCAAAAATGTCATATAAGTGGGATTATGTAGTATGTAATTGGCTTTTCACACTCAACTGAAATCCCTGGTTATTCATCCAGGTGATTGTATATGTCAATAATTCTTTTCTTTTTATTAATAAAATAGTATTCCAGAGTATGGATGTACCACAGATTATTTATTGATTGAATAACATTAAGTTTTTTCAATTTGGGACTATTATAAATAAAGCTGCTATGAGCATTATTGTGTAAATTTTTATATCAACATAAATTTCTTTGGAATAAATGCCCAAGAGTATAATTATGGTGTTGTATGATAATTTTACTATTTAGTTATATAAGAAACTGCCAAACTATTTTCCATAGTGGCTGTACTATTTTTCATTCACACCCACATTGTAAGAATGACCAAGTTTTTCTGTGGTTTGTCAACATTTAGTGTGATTACTATCTTTTAGTACTTTTGAGAGGTATGATCAGTGTTTTACACCCTAAGGAACAGAAAAAGAACAAAGTAGCGCAAAGTTAGTGGAAGAAAGAATATAACAAAAATTAGAGCATATATAAAGCAGAGACTAAAAAAAATGGGAAAGATAAAGAAAATTGAGGGTTTTTTGAAAGATAAAAATATTGACAAACCTTTAGCTACAGTAACTACAAAAAAGAAAGAAGACTCAAAGTCAGAAATAGAAGGGAAGGCATTATAGTTAATACCATAGAAATACAAAGGATTATAACAGACTATTATCAACAATTACATGCTGACAAATTGTGTGTGTATATATATATATATATATGTATATATATATATATATATGTATATATATATATATATATATATATATATATACATATACATATATCTTGAAGCATGTATATATATCTCTATATATCTCTCTCTATATATATAGATATCTAGACGCATACAACCTTCTAAGATTGAATCATGAAGAAATAGAAAATCTGAACAGACTATAACAAGAGATTGAATCAGTCATCAAAAATCTTCCATCAAAGAAAAGCCAAAGACCAGATGACATCATGGTGGAATTTTGTGAAAAAATTAAAAAAGAACGAATACCAATCTTTCTCAAACTCCTCCAAAAATTAATGAGAAGGCGATACCTCCAAACACATTTTTTGAGGACATCATTACCTTAACATGTATTCTAAGTGGGATACTTCAAGGAAAGTTATTGCAGGCCAGTATTTCTGGTAAACATAAATGCAAAAATCTTCAACAGAATATTAGCAAACCAGATTTAGCAGCACATTCAAAAGGTCACACCCTGATCAAGCAGTATTTATTCCTGGAGTGCAACAATGGTTCAATAAATGCAAATCGGTGAATGTGATATACCACGTTAACGTAATAAAGCATAAAACTCATTTCAATAGATTCTGAAAGCCATTTAACAAATTTCAATATCCTTTTATGATAAAATTTTTCAGTAAGTTGGGTATAGAGGAATGGGCTTTCTTTCTGTTTCATTGATTTTTTTCCTATTGCGTGCTTTTGCCTTCATTGATTTCTCCTCTTTATTTATTATTTACTTCTTTTTTGAATAATTTAGGTTTACTTTTTCTTTTTCTAGTTTTTTTAAGTAGGAGCTTAGTTATTGATTTGCAACATTTCCTCTTTTCTAATATATATGCTTGTTGCTCTTGTTAAGTGGTATGGAGTCAGGTCTGACTCATGGCGACCCTATGTACAACAGATGAAACACTCTCCACATTGTGCCATGTGCTTCTCTGCTGTTCATAGGGTTTTGTATGGCTGGTTGGTTGTTGGAGTCTGTTTTTTGGGAGTGGGCTGCAAGGTCCTCCTGATTTTGTAGGGCTGGGGATAGAACCCAGGGCCTCGGAGCATGCAGAGCAGCAGCTACCAATTGGGCTAAAACCCAGCCCAATGTATGTATTTAGTACTATAAAAATCTCTTTCAGCATGACATCAGCTACATCACACATACTTTTCTTTTTATTAGAAATTTTTAATGTACATCATAATGTGATTCATTTTGACATGCTTTTCATTGTGACAATTTTCATATATGCAATTTGATAAGCATTATTCATATAGGTTATCCCTTACCCTCCTCTATGTTTCCCCCCTCCCCCCCTTCCCATCTAAGTTTCCCATCCAAGTCTTCTCTATCTTTTACTATATAGTATTTTTCTATATGTCCTTGGGTTCCATTTCTGTTTAAGATAGAAACTTTTCCTGTAGTGGTCTTTGTTTCTATCTTGTTAGAACAATTACATGCGATTTCTAGTCCATTTATAT
>VMDO01028504.1:0-23849 GCA_007922755.1 Pedetes capensis
TCTAAGACTTCTCTATCTTTTACTTGGTAATATTTTTCTATATGTCCTTGGGTTCCAGTTCTGTTTAAGATGGAAAATTTTCCCAAAGTGATCTTTGTTTTTATCTTGTTAGAACAATTGCATGCATTTTCTACACCATTTATATTAACACCATTCTTAGCTTTTTTGTTTGTTTTATTTTGATCCAACCTTTGAATAGGATTTTTCCTTCTTATAATTTTGATTCAGCTCCCACGTATGAGTGAGAACATGTGGTATTTCTCTTTCTGAGCTTGTGTTCGTTCACTTCAAATAATTTTCTCTAATTCCATTCATTTTGCTGCAAATGACATTATTTCATTTTTCTTGATTGCTGAGTAGTATTCCATTGTGTGTATGTACCATAGTTTTTTATCCATTCTTCTGTTGAAGGGCAATTTGATTGATTCCATATCCTTGCTATTGTGAAAAGTGCAGCATTGAACATGGAGATGCAGGTGTTTCTGTGGTATGATGACCCATCTCCCTTTGGGTAAATTCCCAGCAGTGTTATAGCTGGGTCATATGGTAGATCTATTTTCAGTTTTTTAAGATACATCCACATTGATTTCCACAGTGGTTGGACCAATTTACAGCTCCACCAACAATGTAAGAGTGTTCCCTTTTCCTCGCACCCTCTCCAGCATTTGTTGTTATTTGTTTTATTGATCTTGGCCATTCTTACTGGTATAAGGTGAAATCTCAGAGTTGTTTTAATTTGCATTTCCCTAATGGCTAGGGATACTGAGCATTTTTTCATGTGTTTCATGGATTTATGGGCCTCTTCATTTGAGAACTGTCTACTCAGTTCCTTTGCCCATTTGTGTATTGAGTTATTTGTTTTTTGAGGAGTTTTTTTCTTGTTCTTTATAAGTTCTAGTAATGAGACCTTTATCTGATGTATAACATGTGAAGATTTTTTCCAATTCCGTGAGGGTTTCCTTGACTCTGTTAATTGTTTCTTTTGCTGTGCAGAAGCTTTTTAATTTCATGCAATCCCATTTATCTATTCTTGTTGCAATTTCTTGAGCAATTGGAGTCCTATTAAGGAAATACTTTCCTATGCCTATATGATGGAGTGTATTGCCTATCTTGCCTTCTATAAGTTTTAAAGTTTCTGGTTTTATGTTGAGATCTTTTATCCATTTTGAGTTAACTCTCATATATATTTGGAGATGGGGGTCAGCTTTCATTTTTCTGCATGCAGATGACCATGTTTGCCAGCACCATTTGTTGAAAAGGCTGTCCTTTTTCCAGTTTACTTGCTTTGCTCCTTTGTCAAAAATCAGGTAGCTATAGGTGTGTTGAGGTATTTCTGGGTCTTCTATTCTTTTCCAGATGTCTTTGGGCCTATTTTTGTGCCAGTACCAAGCTGTTTTTGCAACCACTGCCCTGTAGTATAGTTTGAAGTCAGGGATTGTGATTCCACCTGCATTAAATTTGCATCTTAAAAGTGCTTTGGCTATACGTGGTCTTTTGTGTTTCCATATGAATTTTTGGATCATTTTTCTATTTCTGTATAGTCAGTCAGTGGAATTTTAATGGGAATTGTGTTAAATCTATAGATTGCTTTTGGTAGGATAGCCATTTTTATAATATTATTCTCCTTATCCAGGAGCAGGGGAGGTCTTTCCATTTTTCAGTGTCCTCTGCTAATTCTTTCCTTAATGTTTTGAAATTTTCCTTGTAGAGATCTGAAGGATCTTTGGTTAGATTGATTCTAAGGTATTAAATTTTCTGGTAGGCTAACATGAATGGTATTTTTCCTGAAATTTCCTTCTCTTCCTGTTTGAAATTGGTGTAAAGAAAAGCTATTAATTTTTGTGTGTTAATTTTGTAGCCTGAAACTTTGCTGAAGGAGTTAATTAGATCCAGAAGTTTTCTGGTTGAGGTTTTGGGGTCTTTAAGGTATAAGATCATATCATCTGCAAATAATAATAATTTGACCTCTTCCTTGCCAATTTGTATGCCTTTCATTTCTTTCTCTTGTCTGATTTCCCTGGCCAGGACTTCAATTACTATGTTGAATAGAATAGGAGAAAAAGGTCATCCTTGTCTTGTTCCAGATCTAAGAGGAAATGGTTTCAGTTTTTTTCCATTTAATATAATGTTGGCTGTAGGTTTGTCATAAATGGCTTTTATGAAATTAAGGTATTTGCCTGTTATATCTTCTCCAGCATTTTTATCATGAAAGGGTGTTGCACCATCCTCCTTCTGAATCTAGATGCAAAAATATTTAATAAAATTCTGGCAAACAGAATCCAGCAGCATATGAAAAAGATTATTCACCATGACCAAGTGGGATTTATACCACAGATGTAAGGATGGTTTAACATACGGAAATCAGTTAATATAATCCAGCATATCAAGAAACTGGCAAACAGAAACCACATGATCATCTCAATTGATGTTGAAAAGGCCTTCGACAAAGTGCAACACCTTTCCATGATAAAACCCAGTCATCTTTTGAGTATCTTCCAACTGGGGTGCTTATTTCCTGGCACTATATCTGACAGTGTTTCTCTGCTATGCTTGCTGAAAGTGAAGAGGATTTGAAATATTTACTGATGAATACCAAAGAGGATATACATAATTTAAATAAGGAAGTAACGAAATTGAGGCAGTAATAAAGAACCTCCAATAAGGAAAAGCCCATTACCTGGTGTGTTCACAGCCAAGTTCTATCAAATTTTTAAAGAAGAATTCCATAAAATAGAAAGGGAAAGTACACTTCCAAACTCATTCTATGAAGTCAGTGCCACCCTGATACCAAAACCATTTAAGGACATAACAACAACAACATAAAAGACTGTAGACCAATTTCTCTGAGGAACATAGACCCAAAAATCCTCTACAAAGCACTTGCAAACCAAATATAGTATCATATGAAAACAATCATACACCATGACAAAGTGGCCTTTATTGCATAGATGCAAGGCTGGTTCAACATATGCAAATCCACACATGTAATACAACACATCAATAGAATCAACGACAGAAATCACATGATCACCTCAATAGATGTAGAAAAAGTATTTAACAAAGTTCAACATGATAAAAGTCCTCAGGAAAATAGGAATAGAAAAAACATACCTTAACACAAATGGTAGTCCACATTATACTAAACATGAGGAAAACTGAAAGCATTTCCTCTAAAGTAAGCAAGAAGAAAAGGGTGTCTACTCTCTCTACACCTATTCAATATAGGGATTGAAGTCCTAGCCAGAAAAATAAGTCAAGAAAAAGAAGTAAAAGGTATACAAATAGGGAAAAAGGAGGTCAGATTATCCCTAGTTGCATATGATATGACCCTATACTTAAACTATGCTAAAAGTTCCACTAGAAAATTCTTAGATCTAATTAGCTACTTCAGCAAAGTAGCAGGATACAAAATTAATATTCAAAAGTCAGTAGCATTCCTATATACTTGTAACAAACAGGAAGAGAAAGAACTCAAAACAACAGTCCTGTTCACAATAGCACCCCATCAATTAATTATTTAGGAATTAATTTAACCAAATATCCTAAAGTGAAAAATTCAAAACACTAAATAAAAAGACTAACAAAGACATTAGAAGATGGAAAGAGTTCCTTTACTCATGGATTATAATAATTAATATTGTGAAAACGGCAATACTACTAAAAGTAATCTACAGATTCAATGTAATTTCCATCAAAATTCCAATGATATAGTTCACAGAAATAGAAAACACAATTCTAAAATTTATATGGAAGCACAAAACCTTGTATAGCCAAAACAATCCTAAGCACGAAAGTGGTGGAGGAAGCATCACAATACCTGATATCAAAATATATTGCAGGGCCATAGTAACAAAAATGCCTTGGTAATGGCACAAGAGCAGGTATGAAGATAAAAAGAAGAAAATAGAAGGAAAGAAATAAACACATACATCTATAGACACCTGCTCTTTGGCAAAGAGGACAAAATCATGCATTGGAGAAAATATAGTCTCTTCAATAAATTGTGCTGGGAAAATTGGATATTCATATATTGAAGAATGAAAGCAGACCTTTATTTATTACTCTATAAAAAATTAATTAAAAATAAGCTAGAAATCTCAAGGTAAAACCAGCAACTTTTACATGACTAGAAAAAAATGTAGGGAACACACTTTGACACACAAGCATAGGCAAGCACTTTCTTAGCAAGACTCCAATAGCCCAGGAAATAGCACCAAGTATTAACAAATGGGATTATATAAAATTTAAAACCTTTTGCATAGCAAAAGAAACAATTAATAAAGGGAAATACCATAGAATGGGAAAAAATATTTACTTCCTGTACATCTGACAGAGGATTAACATACAGGATATATAAAGAACTCAAGAAATTAAACACCAAAGTGACAAGCATTATAATAAATAAGTGGATAATGGAACTGGACAGTTCTCAAAAGAAGAAATACAAATGGTCAAAAAAATAAGAAAAATGTTCAACATCCTAAGCCATCAGGAAAATGCAAATCAAAACTACACTGGGATTCTGTCTTACCCCAGTCAGAATGGCTAGCATCAACAAAACAACAGGTTTGGGCAAGGATGTGAGGAAAAGGAATCCTTTTACACTGTCATGGGGGACTATAAATAAGTAGAGCCATTATGGAAATCAGTATGGAAGTTCTTCAGAAAACTAAATGGATAGTTACCATATGATCCAGCGATGCCATTCCTAGGTATATGCCAAAGGTATAAGATAAGTCATTAGACCATATGGATACCTTCACTTTCATGTTTATTGCAGCACTCTCCACAATTGCAATGGTATGAAATCAGCCCAAATGTCCATCAACAGATGATTGGATTAAAAATGTGCCATATATACATACTGGAATATTATTCAGCAATAAAGAATGAAATTATGTCACGTGCAGCAAATGGATGGAACTACAGATCATTATTTTAAGCAAAATAACACAGACTCAAAAAGAGATATACCATATTTTCACTCCTGTGCAGGAGTTAGATCTAACTTATATATAGCTTGTTGTTGTTGTTGGGTACCTTTGAGTTTGATTCAACTCATAATGACCCTATATAAAACAGAACAAAAAACTACCCAACACTGTGTCAGGCACACAATCTTTTTATGTTTTAACAAAATGTTACAATCACAACGTTCCTTCACATTTTTAGTTGTGCCACATTAGCAAAAGGAGATCCTAGGGGCTTTACACCATTCCTCTCATTAAGATTGACCTTACTTTGAGGTGGCAACATTTCTCCAGTTGTCTTTTGAATGCCTTCCAGCCTGGGGGGGGGCTCATTTGTTGGCATTATATTTAACAGGGCATCTCTGCTATTCATAGGGTTTTCAATGGCTAATTGTTTCAGGAGTGGCCTGCCAGGTCCTTCTCTCTAGTCTTAGTCTGGAAGCTCAGCTGAAACCTATCCACTATGGGTGGCCCTTCTGGTTTCTGAAATACTGATGGCAGAACTTTCAGTATCACAACAATACACAAGCCCCCACAGCATGACAAACTGAGAGATATGTGAGGGTACATATAGCTATATATATATATATATATATATAGCTATATATATATATATATATCCATAGATTGATCCATTTAAACACAGCTATATATGTGACGGGCTGGGATTTAGCTCAGTTAGAGTGCCACCGCTCTGCAGTCTGAGGTCCTGAGATCGATTCCCAGCACCACAAAAATGGGAGCGGGACATGGCATTCCACTCTTGAGGCAATCCTAAAACAATCAGCCATTGAAAACCCTATAAGGGTCACTATGAGTTGGACATGCCTTGACAGCACCCAACAATAACATTAATGTATGTGTGATGCCTGTACCCATACCACTGTGACATCTGAATTCTTCAGATCTTGGAAGCTAAGCAGGGTTGGCCTGGTTAGTACTTGGATGGGAGACCACCTGGGAACACCAGGTGCTATAAGCTTGGGGAAAGGCACCTAACAAAAACAATATGTGTGATATATATTATATGTTGTTGTTGTTGTTAGGTGCTGTCAAGTGGTGTCTGACGCATAGAGACCCTCATAGGGTTTTCAATGGCTGATTATTTTGAGATTGTCTTGGGAGTGGATTGCCACAACCTTCTCCCAATATATTTTGTGTGAGTGTGCGTATGTGTGTGTGTCTGTGGAGAGAGAGAGAGAGAGTGTGTGTGTGTGTCTTGGGTTTAGCTCAGTTGGTAGAGTGCTGCTTTGCACTCTCTGAGGCCCTAGGTTTGTCCCCAGTACCAGAAAAGTGGGAGAAGGACATGGCAGCCCACCCTTGAAACAATCTCCAAAAAAATAGCCATTGAAAACCTTAGGAGGGTTGCTATGAGTTGGAACCAACTGGATGGCACCTAAAAACTATGTGTGTGTGTGTGTGTGTGTGTGTGTGTGTGTGTGAGAGAGAGAGAGAGAGAGAGAGAGAGAGAGAGAGAGAGAGTGTGTGTGCTGGGATTGTAAAATGCAAGGGGACCCATCAGAAGGGGAGAGAGGACTAGTGTTAGGGAGACAGTAAAATCAGGAGGCGGAGGGGCAGCATCCTAGGGCGTAAAGAGGGAGAGAAAAAGTACAAAATGCAGGATATAATTTTATGTTAATCTCATAATGAATCTGTATGCAATTTAAAAATCATACTGTACCTCATAAATATGCATAATTATGATTACATCTTAATCAAAAAATTTTCTAAGGTATTTAAGGAGATGGAAGTGTTACTAATCCTGATTTGATAATTTCACACTGTATACATGAACTGAATTCTCACTCTGTACCACATGTTGTTGTTAGACGCCGTCAAGTCGGTATCCAACTCATAGCGACCCTCATAGGGTTTTCAATGGCTGATTGTTTTGGGATTGTCTGGGGAGTGGATTGCCAGGTCCTTCTCCCTCTGTACCACATAAGTATGTATAATTAAAATACTAATTAATAATAAAAATTTCTTGTTGCAAAATATACATAACATGTGCCATATTAACCATTTTAATAGTCCAGTGGCATCATGTAACATTCACGTTGTTGTAAAACCATCCCCATCATCCATCTCCAAACCATCTCATCTTGCAAAACTGAAACTCTGTACTCATTAAACAACAGCAATCTGATGCCCAATTAGCTCCAACCCCTGATAGCCACTACTCTACTTTCTGTCTCTAAGAATTTCACTACTCTAGGTTGTAAAAAAAAAAAACCAAAACTAAAACCAAAACCAAAACCAAAAAACACCTCCAATGCTGCCTCTGCTGGAAACTTCCTATTGCACATCATCCAACCATTGTTAGTGACTGGTGAATATTGTACTGTCACATTTAAACTGCCTTAAGTTTATATTTTAAATACACTCAAATGTATGGACACAAGTCATACTGTGGAATAGGTAGCAAACAGTTCAGATTTAATGTATATCGTATATTCCCTAACACTTGGATACATGTATGCCATGGTTTACAAAAACTTTCTGATACATGCATTAATTTACTAACTCACCAGTGAAGTAGATACTGTTGGAGAGTGGGGAAAGAATGGAAAAAGAAAGTTCCAGGTGTACATGTTGGTTATTTGTGTGAATGAATTCATGGTTCTGAGTAGTTCATGTCAAATTCCATTAGGTTTGCAAGTAACTCATAGTGACCCTCATTGGGTTTTCAATGGCTGTTTCGGGATTGTCTTGGGAGTGGATTGCCAGGTCCTTCTCCCATTTTTGCGGTGCTAGGAATTGAACTCGGGACCTCAGAGACTGCAGTGCAGCGCTCTACCAACTGAGCTAAATCCCAGCCCAAAATGTGATTGTTGTTGTTGTTAGGTCCCGTCGAGTCGGTATCCGACTCATAGCGACCCTCACAGGGTTTTCAATGGCTGAGTGCTTCGGGATTGCCTTGGGAGTGGATTGCCAGGCCCTTCTCCCATTTTTTTTGCGGTGCTGGGAGTTGAACTCAGGACCTCAGAGACTGCAGCGCAGCGCTCTACTCACTGAGCTAAATCCCAGACCTTGCAAGTAAAGTAGACCTTATTGCTGCTGCCCCAGTCTCTAAGGAGAAATTAATGGAGCTCATTCCACTTTCCCACTGGCCAAAGTTCTCAAATTCAGATAAGATTTGGGAGAGTGAGAAACCTTTGTTATGAAAAGTCACATGGTAATTAGCAACCTAGTCTGAGCATATCATGGTAGGGAATGTTTATGTGGGAGTCTGCAATTTCTGCTTCTCAAAATTTGAAAATGTTAAGTGTAAATTATTTCCCTAAACAAGTTTCTTTGAGATAGAGATTGTGTCCCATAGCGCCCCAACAGTCAATTAATACCTATTGATTGACAGATAGCATCAATCTGCGTCTCATGTACGTGACTTTTCACAATGTGCTAAATACAGTAAAAAAAAAAAAATGAAGTTCCCACTTGAGGTTTTGTACTTAATCATAAAAAGACATGAAGGGAAATATAGAGCAAAAGCAGTATAATAACATTTAGAAAGACTAGGCTCTTATCCAAAAATGTTCAACCCAAAGTAATTTTATTTCTAACTGGGTTTTGCCATTTGAGGTGCAACTGTTTGAGCACACTTGGATTGATGCATCATTGAGTAGACTTAAATTGTAGAGCATGGGGTGCCAGATGTAATTTTGGTAATAAAGTTATTGTTATTTATTAAAAACCACATGAAAAATTTGAACAGGAATTCTACCCCCTTTGCTTGTCTTTTTTTCTAATTTCTTTCAAATGCCTCTATTATTCTCTTGAAAATCAATGGATTTGTTAATTTTGACCATCATCTATAAGACAATAAGAATTTATGGCCAGATTTGTAACAATTCCATGAATTAGATTACTGTGATATATAAGTTAAAACTCCTTGAACTGTGTGCTTAAGAACGTTGTAGTTTAAAGTATATAATTTTTTCTCCAAATAAAGCCTATTTAAGAAAACTAAACAAATCAGGTAACTTTGAACACATTCATAGGTAAAATAAAAAATTTATTAAATTCTGCTCTTTATAAAAGACTCTAAGGTCTGGGATTTAGCTCAGTTGGTAGAATGCCACTCTGCAGTCTGTGAGGTCCCCTGTTCGATTCCCAGCACTGGAAAAATGGGAGCAGTATGTGGCAATCCACTCCTAAGGTAATCCCCCCCAAAATCAGTCATTGAAATCCCTAGGAGGGTCATTATGAGTCAGACTTGACTCCATGGCATCTAACAACAACAATTGAAGACTCTATACCTGGCACCTGCTCAGTCTTTTCAAACTCAACAGGATCTCAACAGAAACATTTTTTTATCAACGATGCCTAACCTTTACAAAATGGAGAATATTTTTTGCTGTTCCTCACTATCAACTTCTCTCTTTAACATTAATCCAATGTTTAAAGGGGAGATGTGTTTTTCTACTAAATAGAAATAAGACTTATTTCCCTCTTTTTATTAAAGAGACTGAATCCATTATACAATTTTAAATTGCTTTCACATATTCATTTTATTTTATTTTATTTATTTTTTTATTTTTTGCAATACTGGGGGGCTTTAAGTCAGGGTTTTGCAAATGCTAGAAAAATGTTCTACCATGGAACTATACCCTCAGCCCCTTAAATTTTTTATTTTTATTTTTTATTTTGAGACAGGGTCATGCTAAATTGTGCAGGTTGCCTCTGGCCTTGAACTCCTGAACCTCTAGCTTTGGTATCTAGAGTCGCTGGGATTACAGGTGTGCACTACAGTGTCCAGCTCACCTATACTTTTCACTTCCCTTTTCTAAATTATATTTTAGTTGTATATATTTATGGGATATGGAGTGATAATTCAGTTCATATATACCATGTAAAATCTCCAAATCAGAATGTCAACATTTCCACCCCTTAAACATTTAAAATTTTTTTGATTAATACATAGTAATTATACAAATTTATGAGGTATAGTATGTTTTTTACTTGCATATAGTATAGTGAGATTCATAATGGAGTTTTCATAAAATTCCATCCTACATTTTGCACTTGTTTTCTCCGTCTTTACCTTTCTATGTTTCTCTCTCACTCCTGATTTTACTCCTCCTCACTCCTGATTGGTTTCCTTGTATTTTCCAATCATAAGTACATACAATTTAATATTTATATGTATTTCCTTTAATGTATCTCTGGCTCCCACATGAGTGAACACATACAGTACATTTCTTTTTGAATCTGAGTTACTTTGCTTAAAATGATCTTCGGTTCCATACATTTTGCTGCACATGACATAATTTCAGTCTTCTTTATTGCTGAATAGTATTCCATTGTGTATATCCACCACCTTTTTTAACCCAATCTTCTGTTGTTGGACATCTGGGCTGATTCCATTTTCTTCCAGTTGTGAAGAGTGGTGAAATAAACATGGAAATTCAGGTATCTCTGTCATGTGATGATTTATCTTCGCTTTGTGTATATACCCAGGAGTGGTGTATAGCTGGGTCATATGTTGATTCTAATTTTAGTTTTATGAGGAACTTTCAACTGATTTTCATAATGACTGTACTAATTTACAGCCCCACTGACAGTAAAAAGGTTCTTTTACCCCACATCATTACCAGAATTTGTTGTTTTGTTGATGGGAGCCTACCTTACCTACTCTTAGTTATAAATTTTCTAAACACTATTAAAGAAAAGAAATTGTCATTCTAGACACATTTTACCAGGTTTTGAGTCCACTCATTCTTTGTGGAAAAGTTCCCCATATTCTGTACCAACTATAAAATATGACTCATTGCAGTTTTTCAGTGAGTAATGCAATTAACACTGTAATACTGTACCACTATTAAAAATCTTATTAACATTTATTAACTGCTAGGATTGAGTTTTTTTCACTCTGAGAAAGAGATTCAAGATGCTTAGTATAGCTTTAAAAAAAAATTAACAATGTGCCCTTTTCTCAAAGGATAATATATCTGTTCCAAATGATGCCTTTTAAAAACACAACAGAACACTTAATTAAGAAATTGGTGCCTGAATTTGAGGACAATTTTCTCATTCAATGGCAAGAAAATCATTATTCCAAAAATGAAATGCATTTTAAAAATGGCTAAACTGAAGAATCATGGAAAGATTTTTTTTTTAAATATAGCTGCTGTATGAGCTATACTTTTGGCATTTGGTCTGCTATAGTTGTGGCATTTTGTCTTTAAAACTAGTTCACTAAATGTTGTACAATATCTGAATAACACAGCAATACTGTGTGTGTAATGAAGTGGGGAAGGAAGATTTCCTTTTACAAAAAATAATATTTTGCTTTAAGTACCTTTAATTATAAATGTCATTCCTGACTTCATATGTGCTGTGGTTATTTGTTCCTGGTCAGGATGCATTGTTTTAGCCAGAGTATACACTCACTTTAACTTTGACTTGAAGGGCAACCATGGTGTAGTCAGCCCAAAATGATTTTTAGCAAGCATGTTAATAAGAGTTTGCTTGTGGTACTGAATCTGGGTATAGACATCTCTTTTGGTCATTTTATTTTTAAGGTTGCACATTGTCCCTTGAGAGGAGAATAAAGAAGAGATGCAGCTTTTTCATGTGTCAGTGTGACTGCGGTGCACTTCATGGATCCCATATATGTCCAAGTGTGATATATCAAAATATTATCTACTGCTTTTTATTCAAGTATATTTCTCAGAATTACATATAGGCTTTTTGAGTTATTATGGGAAAATAATTTTTTAAAAGACGAAAAAGTGACCACTGCTATAATAAAACCACATATACTTGTCATGGTTGAGTTCTTGAAACGAAGCTAGGACAAACTGAGGGGTGATCTAGGTGTAAAATGTACACCAGATTTTGAAACCTCAGGGGGAAAAGAATATAGAATATCTAATTTTTATATTGAATATGTTGAAACAACATTTTGAATATATTAGTTTAAATAGATTATACTGTTAAAATTAATTTCATGTTTCATTTTATGGTTCTCAATGTAGCTTCTCAAAGACTTTAAATTACAACATTGCTCAATTTTCTGGTTTGCATTTTGTTTCTATTGGACAGCAGTAGTCTAAAATATTCAATCAACTCAAGGTCTCATAAATCATTTAATTTTCCTTCTTTGTGCCTCATACAAAACTAGTTTGGGGGCCTCTGTTAGCCTTGCTGGAACACTGGCTGACTGATGCCAAAACAGAGATTCACTATGACAGTGTGTGGAGCCTGAAGCACCCAGGTAAAAAGGAAACAGATGAGGTGAAAAGGCAGAAATTCTTAGCCTTTCTCCTTCAAGATATTATAGTGCACTTTTGAGAAAGGTGACTTGAACAAAGAGATGTTTCTGTAGTGTAGGGGTTATTGGAATGGAGCCACGATAGACCTGAGGGTATTTCATAAACTCTTTGACATATACAAAATTAGTTTGTATGTATGTGCCTTTTTGTTTAGAGAGGTCATAATTTTAATTAGATTTTCAGAAGTTACCATGGCTTCAAAAATATTGAGACTCCTAATTCTAGGAAGAAATGGTTCATTCAGAAAAGTTATTTCAAAATTACTGCTAGATGTTCATCCATTCTATGAATATTATTGTTGTTGTTGTTAGGTGCCGTCAAGTTGTATCTGACTTATAGCAACCCTCACAGCGTTTTCAATGGCTGATTGTTTTGGGGTTGTCTTGGAAGTGGATTGCCACATCCTTCTCCCATCTATGAATATTAGTATTCTTAATAGTGAGTATGTGTATGTTCACTTGTTGTGGAAGGTGAAATGGGGTTTGTGAGGTTATTCTATAGTCACAATTGTGAAAAAAAATGTCATGGAAGTGAAAATACATGTATATCAGTAAACAAGCATAATTATCAATAAGTAAGGAAAACTATCAATGACATTGTAAGAAAAGGCTATCTGATGTTATTGAGGATGTCCCAGGAAACTAAGCTATTCATGATTTAATACAAAATTCTTGTAGCTCTTGTAGCTTGTAGCCTACAAGTATGTTGTAAATTTAGTTCTGTTTGAAGCTAAGTGTGGTGGTGCACTCCTGTAATCCTCGTAGCTTGGGAGGTAGAGGCTGGAGGATGGTTAGTTTGAGGCCAGAGGTAGCCTGCATAACTTAGCAAGACCTTGTCTCAAGAAAAAATAAAAAAGGGGCTGGGGCTTCAGCTCAGTGGTAGAGTGCTTACAAAATGTGTTCAAGGCCCTGGGTTCAGCGCGCCCCCCCAATACCGAAAAGAAAATTTGTTCTTTTTGGAAGAAAACTTCATTTTTTCATTCCTTTGAGCTCCTGTAGCACCCCAATTATAGAATTTATTCCATGTATTCTAATATTCCAAACCTTCTGTATTTGTCTCACTCCATACTATAATGGGGCTCTTCAAAAACTACAAGGACTCTCTTTTCACTCTTTCACCCTTTAGTGCCTGGAAAACAGACACTCAATAGATATTCAGTAAGATAACAAATGGTTGTCTGATATCTATATAACCCCAAATAAAAGAAAGCCTATGGACAGATACAATTTCACATATTAAAATCTAATGAGCAGCTAAATATAAGGGCAGAGTTGAAAAGTTTTAGGCAAATCAACCAGATTTAGCATTTGATCTTGTTTATGTTCATAAATTGATCTAACCTGCAGAACAATTTCATACAGACTGCAACTGTGATATACTCCTCTCAGGCCAAAACAGTGCTGATTAATGGACCATAGTTCAACTGAGAATGAAGGAAACAAGCCTTTAAGTTAGAGAAATAAAAGCAATTGTAGATCTCAGAGTCATCAGGAAATGTTACACTTTAAAGACCTCACTGAAAGTTAAACAGGTTAATGTGGCATTTCAAAGAGGTTTTGAAATTCAATAGCTTTCTCTACCAGCTGACATTTATTCTCTAGTTGTAAGGCAAATGTTGAATTTCTTCAAAGAAACAATGATAAATTGTAAAATAACTAGAGAGGTTCAATATTCACTGTTTCTTTTTCCTTCTGCCTGACCCTCTTCATCCCATGAAATATGTGTGTTTGTATATGTGTGTGTGTGTGTGTGTGTGTGTGTGTGTTGGAAATGGGAATTAGAGGTGGAATTAGGAAAACCATCAGGCTGGGTCTTAAAATGCGGTTTTCTTCATCAAATCAGTTTCTGTGTGAAAATCATAATTTTACAGAGTCAAAAGTAGGTGTTATGCCATTTATAAAAGAAAAGCAGAATAATAAAGAATATATGTAAATGTAGGAAGAGGACATATTCTCTTTTTCTATCAGCACTGAATAAGAAATGCAAGAAACTTGTCTTCATTTAAGTGGAAGTTCTGTGATTTGTATCATCTCTTTCAAATGTATGTTATCAGATATGGTCAAGAAGACTAAAGACAAGGACATATATCTATATAGACAACTTTGAGAAGCATATTTTATTGCTTAGAAACTAGAGTCTGAATTGTACAATTAGGTGTATGAAACAATTTCGTGAGGCTTATTAAGGTCATGAAAAATCCCATTTAGGTAAGTCAGTTAACAAGCTGAAGAACATACTTCAAAGAATTATTTAACATGAAAGAAGCTTTAAAGAATGCTCTAATTTAAATCTTATACTGGTTTGGTTGTAAATAAAAGAAACTCAACCAGAAAGACTTCATTTTATAAAAAAAGACAAAAAAATGTGTGGGGGGGGGAGAGAGAGAGAAAGAATTTTGCGTCTTATGGAATCTGAGAACGGGTTGCATAATCACAGGGTATGGATATAGGGTATGGGTACGGATATAGTTGGGCCTCTGGAAGAAGTGGGATCAGGAATGTGAATGCTCCCAGGACGACCTCTCCAAATCCAATCTTCTGATTTTCTCATTGTAAGCTAGTCATTTTTTTTTTTTTATATTGGGGGGATGTGGTCCTGAGACTTTTTAAGTTTTACATCTTTCAGACACTGAAATGGATCCAACAGATCTCCTTTTCACAGTAAATTAAAAAAGAAAAAATAGGAAAGGCTTAGATTGGATCTGTCACCTGTAGCCAAGATTAGCTCAGGTTGTTTCAGAGTCCATTCCTGAACCAATTAACTGTGACAATAATGAAGCAAGAGATTTGGAGGGTGCGAGTAGTCATAGAATAACACAGACAAATAGCAAAGATGACAGAAAGATGGAACTAAGCTCCCAAAGTGGAAGGTATGAGGTCATATTCAGTACAAATTCTATCATTTTACAGGTAAGCAGAGAGGGGTGTTATAGTTCATGTGACAAGCCACTAAAACAGCTGGGACTATTCTATATGTACTAATTCTATATATAAAGGCATGCTTTATATACATATTGATGTTTAATATAAGTTCCTGATAAAATAGGTACTAACAGCTCATTTTTCAGATGAGTAAACTGAAGTTCAGAGATTAAGCAACCTTTCTAAGGTTACACTGCTACTCTGTCAGACCCAGGATTTAACCATAGGTCTGATTTTAAAACTTGTGATCTTTCAAAATACTACTACTAACATCAACCAGGTTGTTTTTGTGAAATTGATATATATCGTTATAATCATTACTTAACACAGAAAAAAACTTTCAAAGAAGAATAATTAAAACTCCCAAATTCTTCTACCTATAATTAAACATCATTAATAAAGAATATCTTTCATATGTCATTAAGGACAGAAAAGTAAATAGAAAAAATTATAAAAAGGATGCATTAGATTTTGTAGCTTATTTTTTAATACAAGCATAACATTTAATTTTACTTAAATTTAACTAAAAAGAAACTGGAGTGAAGAGCTGCTTAAACTATTCTTTTTAACTACAAAAACTCCTTTGTTTACATTACAAAAATTATGAAATGTACATAAAGGTTGCAATCATGAAAAATTTACATATTTCACATTCTTGCAATGTTGACTCCTTGCTTTCTAAAAATATGGAAATTAGTACCCTTACACTTCCCTTTCTCCTGAACTGTTAGCTTCATAATTTTTGTGAGTTGTTAATTTTACATTTTAAAACATATATTTGTATTCTGCTCTCTAACCATAATTCCCAAGGTTGTTTACTCTTTTTTATTTGTTTTTTGAGACAAGGTCTTGTTATATATCCCAGGCTGGCATTGAACTCCTTATGCAAACCAGGCTGGCCCTGAATTTGCAATTCTCTTGCCTCAGCCACCTGTGCTGAAATTACAGTTGTGTACCACCATGCCCAGCTGGTTGTTTACTCTTAGTTCTGCATTTTCAAAAATTCCAAGCTTATCACAGTACCTTTTGCCAAACTTTGCCCTTAGTGATTTTTTTGTTCCTCATATCTTAGCTGACTGTATTTCATCATCAAATCTTCCCTTCACCCTCTGTTCCCCTAATGGTCCAGATGAGCCATATTTGTTGAGTATCTATTACCTTTCAACTGAAAGGGCATTTTCCTTTCTTTTTAGTTTGACTCTGACTTCCAGCAGGTTTTATTTTGCTGTTTCTAGGAAGTTTCATGGCTTCTTGGATCTGTCATTAGCTTTAGGAAATTCTCAGCCCCCACCCCCTGCCGTATTTTTCCAGAAATGGCTATGTGGACATCTATTTTTTGTCTTCTCTCATTTTGAGATTTCAATGTCAATTGAGTTAGAGCTCTTAATGTAATTCTTGTCTCTTATATTCATTTGTAAAATTTTTCTTTTTGTCATTTCATGCTTCATTCTATATATTTCCTTCTGAAATATCTCTCAATTCATTACTTATCACTATGTTGTTTAAACCGATTTACTGGGTGCTTAAATTTGAGTGCTATACCTTTCAGTTTTATTCTTTATAGTTTTCAGCTTTTTAAAAATTTCCTTTGACATATTTAGAACCATATGGCTGAATCACTCATGGTTATATTTTTATTACTTGTACTCTCCTCCCTTTAAAGAAGTCATGTCCTACCTCATGACTGGTAATTTTCTAAGTTATATATATGAAATATAACTGATTATAGAAATGATTGAATAACTATGATTTTATTTTCTTCAAAGAGGATTTTTAAAATATCTTTTGACAAGAATTCTTGTTAGAGACTCTAGCATCCAGGATCAATTTAATCCAATGTCAAAAAATAAGATTTGAAACTGAGCTTCAGTTCCTTCAAGGTTCAGTTGGCTTCAAGTCATGTGGATTCCCAAAAGGACTTTCAAAAGTTCCTCTTAATTTCTCATCTTCCTCTCTTGGACTTATAATTGGTGGATTGGGTTAATCTCTGGGTTTTTCCCTTCTCTTGGATTTTCTTCACTCCTTATTAGATCTCTGATTCCTTTATTCAGATTCCTTCCTTCCTTCCTTCCTTTCTTTTTCTTTCTTTCTTGCTTTTTTTTCCAGTTGGGGCTTAAACTTGGGCCTTACATGTACTTTCCAGGTGCTCTACCACTGGGATGCATCCCTGGTCCATTTTTTGAGTCAGGGTCTCATTAAATTACGCAGGCTGTCTCTGGTCACAAACTTACAATCCTCCAGACTCCACCTCTCAAGTAGCTGGTGTTATGGGTGAGCAGCATCACTTCCAATTTTTACTCAGAGTTATACTAAAAAATGTTTTGTGTACGCTTTCCAGTAGTTCTTAGTTAGATGTTTCTGTCATTAGCAAAGCTGATGTTCTAATTAATAAATCTTTAATTTGAGACCAATTTAAACTGCTTGAATTTTCATATCTTAATATCTACAAAATAATGAAAAATAAGTTTTGTTCCCCCCCACACACACCCGCCATCTAGGAAGACTCCAGTTCTTTCTTGTACTCTTTGCTGACTGGATAAGAAACTCATGTCTCACCCACTCCATGGATGATCTCCAACTGATGTCACAGTGTTATTCTCACTAAATGTACAACTAACTACACCTTGTAAAGAATTCACATGAATCATAGTCTGGCGTGCTGAAATAGAGAGAGGAAAAGGAGTGTTGGATTGATCCACAGGAGTGATTTTATGGCAAAAATGGAGAGATTTTCATGCAAGGACAGAGGAACATTAGCAAATGCTGCAGAGAGACCAAGTAGCTTAAGATGGTGATTAGGGTATTGAGTTTGGCACTAAAAGACCAGCACCGATTCTTAATAGAAGAGTTTCTATACAGAATACACTGGAATTGGATAAAAACAAAGATAGATGAGGAGCTGGAGCTAGTACAGACTCTAAGAAATCAGGTTACCCAAGAAAAAAAGTGGTAAGCAAAACAGAGTCAAGAAGATTCTTAGCTGCTATGCCTTTGTTTTTAGCATTGGGCCCTTTAAGCATGTTCATAGGCTGAAGGAATGACACCAGAGGAAAGACACTGGAAGAAGAAAGCAAAATGAATTGAACTAAATCCTGGAAAAACAGAGAAGAAAAAAATCAACAAGGATAAATTTTCTGTTGAAACATAGGAGGGCAAAATAACATTAAAGGAAGACATGTATAAATGCTGAAGAGAAAGTGAGGGGGTAGAAATTAGAAGGATTAAGTTTTAATTTACCTATTTCTGTGTCTGTAAAAGCAAAGATTATCAGCTCATTCTAAGTATCAATAGTCCTTTCACCTTTCTTTAGTTTCCCTTTAAGACTTGAAACATATACATTTTATTCATCCTTCAGCCTATTTAAAATTTGTTTTATTAGAGTACAGAAGAAGGAAATTTTTCATACTTCTTTTGAAGTTCTTTTTAAATTATAATATTCATGCATATTAATTGTACATACTAATAGTCTTCACTGTGACCGTTTGCATACATACATATATTGTGATTTGATAACATCTACCCTCTCAGCTATCCTCTTTTACTGTCCCATCCCTTTAACCTTTCCTCTACCACTTTCATGACAATGACTCCTCCTCCTCCTTCTACTTCCTCAGCCTCCTCCTATTCAGCCATTGAAAACCCTGTAAGGGTCACTATGAGCCAGACCCAACACAGTGGCACCTAATGATGACGTGTGTGGTATAGTTTCCATATATGAGAGAAAAAGTATATGTTTGCTTATCATAGTTTTATAACAATCTTCCATCTACTACCTAGTAAATTACTCATTTCATTTTCCCTCTAAAAAAGTATTTTTGGAAATCTGACTATAAAAACTACATAGATTGGCTACTTACGGATATGGAGATGTTAAGAGTTTAAATCTTTTCTCCAACCTAAGTGAATGTTAAATGACTTCAGTAACTGGTTCTTTTTATTCCATCTTGTTTTCTTAGAAATGAAAACTCCATGAGAGCAACGGCTATGTGTTTTATATACCTTGACAAGATACAGAAAATATTGAGGTTGTTAAATAACTAATAAGAACATTACCAAATAAAACTGACTACAACTTAATCAATTGCTGCTAGTGATGCAAAGGCTGTACTTAAAACTACCAGAATACAGCATACCTATCTTTAATCATAATGACCACAAATATTAAGTTACACTTTGGTAAATCTTTTCCAATAAAATAATATCACTACTGAATATTGAGGGTGTGTCTAGAATCATGCTAAATGCTTTACATGCATTTTCTCATTTCACTCTTATAACTTTCAGTTCATGCATCAGTATTTATTATCCTCTATTTGATCCATGGGAGAAGTATGTGGCAACCTACTCCCAAGGCAATCCTGAAACAGTCAGCTATTGAAAACCCTATGAGGGTTGCTATGAGTCGGACTCGACTCGATGGCACCTAACAACAACATTTGATCCATAGTAACCTAATAAGAAAAAACAATCACTATACTCATTTTAAAGTAAAATAAACGAGAATTCAAGAAATTAAATAGCACACTCAAGTTTATATATTCAACTAATATGTGGATGTCTGGAATTCAAAGTTGTTATTTTCTGACTCAACACCCAATACTGTTATTTACCCTGTTTCTCAATATAGCACCTGTAAAAGTTGGATGGTAATATTTTTCCTTGTCACGGAATTAGGACTCATATTACTTGATTGTTTAGCAAAACAAATCCTTACCTGCAAAAGGCAGACAAATATTACAGGCCACAGCATAAGATGGAGTATCAGTGATGGGCTCATGTTCTCTGATCTGATTTCATATTTGGACACTAGTATTTGAGTAATGATATATACAACATGACAACTGCTAATGGTACACAACTTGTTCAGTATTTCAGGTAAAATATTGCCTAAGGAAAAGCAATATTACAGAAAAGTCATTTTCTTACTTTACATACAAGAGCATTATGCTTTTTTCTTTACTATTTTTTCCAATAACTTGAGTGGAATTATGAGAAAACAAAGTGAAGTGGCCAAAATGTCTGGGAAAAATTTTGTGATAGGTATTATAACCTATGACTATTGTTGTTGTTAGGTGCCATCGAGTCAGTATCTGACTCATAGTGACCCTCATAGGGTTTTCAATGGCTGACTGTTTCGGGATTGCCTTGGGAATGGATTGCTAGGCCCTTCTCCCATTTTTGCAGTGTTGGGAATTGAACTCGGGACCTCAGAAACTGCAGTGCAGTGCTCTACCAACTGAGCTAAATCCCAGCCCATGACTATTGTTATCTTGCATAAATAATCCTATTGAATTTTTAATGTTTTTTTTTGAAAATTTATACTGTAATTAGACTTAAAAATAATTTATATTTAAACATTCTCTTAGTATTCCTGATGTTACAAAACATTTGGTAGAAATAGTAGCTATAAACAGATGTAATTTGAGAAGATAATATAAAAATAACTAAGCTTGTTGTACAACCCAGCATCTTTAGAATATGCTAATTTTTATAAACCATGCTCCATTTGACATCAAACATGGCTTTGTGGTTCTGAGAAAAATATATCTTTGATCAAGATTTCTGTCATTTATTTATATTTATCAATAACTTCAAAAAATTCACTCTATATTTTAATGCTTATCCCTTTCTATTATACAGTGCTGCTTATACAGGATTGTCTATGAGAATACTTCAGCAATTATATGAACCGAAAAATGGCTACATTAAAATAAATGTAGAAATTTAACCACCACAAAGGTTTTAACATGCAGGGCTTAGTTAGCCACAGTATATCTCTATATTATCTAATATTTCTTTGTCCAGAGTTGAGTTAAAATATACATTAATATCACTTCAGTTGGCATAAGAAATTCACTTACCAATTTGATCAGAGAAAGAAAATAAGGGGTAAGGATAGAAGAGAGGTGAGAGACATTTTTGAAGAATTCCTCAATGGATGTTGTTGTTAGGTGCCATTGAGTCAGCATCTGACTCATAGTGACCCTAACTACAGTAGACAAAACACTATTGTTAGTGCTTCTCTGCTATTCATAGGGTTTTCAACGGCTGATTGTCTTTTGGGAGTGGGCTGCCAAGTCCTTCTCCCAAGTCTATGTACCTGGGTTCCCAGGCAGTCCCCCATCCAAGTACTAACCAGGCCTGACCATACTTAAGCTTCAGAGATCTGATGGGATCAGATGCCACAGTGGTACAGCCACAGTGGCTGCAGACTCCTCAATGGATAGCAATGGATAGCAATATATACTTATTGAATAAATACAAACATATATAGATGTTGTTGTTGTTAGGTGCCGTTGAGATGAGTATGACTCATAACAACCCTATGTATAGCAGAATGAAACACTCTCCGATTTCTGTGCCAGGCACACGATCTTATTTATGTTTAAGGACATTGTTGCAGACACTGTGTCAATCCATCTAAAAGAGGGCTTTCCTTTCTTTCAATGACCTGCCACTCTCCCAAACAAGATGTTCTCCAGAGATTACATGTCCAAAATACATGACACAGTCTACCCATCCTTACTTCCAAAGAGCACTCTGGTTGCACTTTTAGGACAGGTATGTTGATTCTTTTGGCAGTCTATGGTATATTCAATAATCATCTCCAGCACCATAATTCAAAAGTATCAATACTTCTCCTGTCTCCCCTGTTCAATGTTCAGCTTTTACAACCATATGCTGTAACTGAAAATACCATGGCATGAGTCAGGCACACCTTTGTCTTCAATGTGACAGCTTTACTTTTCAAAACTTTAAAGAGATCTTTTGCCACAGCTTTTCCCAAAGCAATGCATCTTTTGCTTTCTTGACTGCTGTTTCCATGAGTGTTGACTGTAGAATCAAGTAAAGCAAAACCTTGGACAACCTCAACCTTTTCTCCATTTATTGTGAAGTTGCATATTGATCCCATTGTAAGGGTTTTTGTTTTGTTGATGTTTAGTCACAATCCATACTGAAGGTTATATTCTTTGAGCTCCATCAGTAAATTTTTCAAATCCTCTTCATTTTCAGGAAGCAGAGTTGTGTCATCTGCATAACACAGGTTGTAATGAGTCTTCCTCCAATCCTGATCATGCATTCTTCTCAGATTATTTGCTCAGCATAGAAATTGAAGAGATATAGTGAAAGTATACAGCCCTGATGCACACCTTTCTCAACTTTAAACCAGTCAGTGTTTCCTTGTTCTGTTTGACAACTGCCTCCTGGTTCATATACAGATTTCTCATGAGCAAAATTAGGTGTTCTGGTATTCCCACTCTTCAAAGTGTTGTCCATAATTTCTTATGATCCATGCAGTCAAATGCCTTTGTATAGTCAAGAAAACATAGACAGAAATTTTTCTGATACTCTCTGCTTCCAGCTAATATCCATCTGACATCAGCAAGGATGTCCCTAGTCCCCTTCCCTCTTCTGAATCCCACTTGATATTCCGGCAGTTCCTTATCTATATACTGCTACAGTTGCTTTTGAATGATCTTTAGTAAAATTTTGCTTGTATGTGATATTAATGATATTGTCCCATAATTTGCACATTCAGTTGGATCCCCTTTTCTGGGAATAGGCACAAATATGGATCACTTCCAGTCAGTTGGCTAGAGAGCTGTTTTCCAAATCTGTTGGCATAAACATGTTAGCACCTCCAGTGCTGCACCTGTTTGTTGAAGTATCTCTATTGGTACTCATCAACTCTTAGAGCCTTGTGTTTCACCAACTCCTTCAAGGCTGCTTCCACTTCATCCTTCAATATAATTGGTTCCTCCTCATATGTAACCTCTTAAAATGGTTGTTCATCTACCAATTCTTTTTTGGATAATGACTCTGTGTATTCTGTCCATCTTCTTTTTATCTTTCCTGCATCATTTAATATTTTCCTTGTAGAATCTTTCACTATTGCCACTTAAGCATTGAATTTTTTCTTTAATTCCTTAAGCTTGAGAAATACACAGTGTGTTTTTCCCTTTTGGTTTTCTGTCTCCGTTTCTTTGCACGTCATTATAATATTTCTTTTTGTCTTCTCGAGCTGCCTTTTGAAGTCTTCTGTTTAGTTCCATAACTTCATTATGTCTTTCTTTTATTTTAGCTGCTTGATGTTCAAGGGCGAGCTTCAGAATTTCTTTTGACATGTAATTTGGTCTTTTCTTTCTTTTATTTTTTTCTGTCTTTTAAATAACCTTTTACTTTCTTCATGAACAGTATCTTTGATGTCATGCCACAGCTCTTTTGGTCTTCTATCATTTATATGTAATGTATTAAACCTGCTCTTGAGGTGGTCTCTGAATTCAGGTGGGATATACTCAGGGTCATACCTTGGCTCTCATACACTTGTTCTAATTTTCTTCAGTTTCAATTTGAACTTGCATTTGAGAAGTTGATGGTCTGATCCACAATCAGCACCTGGTCTTTGCTATTCATAGGGTTTTCAATGGTCATTGTTTTTTGCAGGGCAGTGGGCTGCCTAAGCCTACAGCACTTGGTGTTCCCAGGTGGTCTCCCATCCAAATACTAACCAGGCCCAACCCTGCTTAGCGTCTGAGATCTGATGGGCTCAGATGCCACAGTGCTAAGGCTGTAGGCTTTATTTAAATGTAGATATGTGTATTTTGATGTATTTCCTCATTATATCCCATTAAGAATTATCTCATACTATTGAGATGAGATATTTCAAATGAAATTTCAAAGCC
>VMDO01028505.1:0-23851 GCA_007922755.1 Pedetes capensis
CTAAGCAGGGTCGGGCCTGGTTAGTACCTGGATGGGAGACCGCCTGGGAACACCAGAAGCTGTAGGCTTGGGAGAAGGACCTGGCAACCCCCTCCCAAAAATCAATCTGCCATTGAAAACCCTATGAACAGCAGAGAAGCACTGACAATAGTGTTTCCCCTGTTGAACAGAGGGTCACTATGAGTCGGATACCGGCTCGACGGCACCTAACAACAATATATATATCTTCAGCACTTTAAGAATTTATTTTAATTTTTATTAATTTAAAAAATTTCTTTTGGCTCTTTGAAATAGGGTCTCATAGCCCAGGCTGACCTAGAGCTCTCTACATAGCCCAGCCTGGTCTGGAACTCATGATCCTTCTGCCTCAGCCTCTGAGTGTTGGGATTATGGGCATGTACCATCATACCCAGCTTGATTTATTTATTTATTTATTTATTTATTTATTTATTTATTTTTGAGACAGGGTCTCACTACATTGTATAGGCTTCCCTTAATCTCAAACCTGAGATCCTCCTGCCATGGCATCTAGCTTCCTTCATTTTTTATTACAGCGAAAATTGTGTTGATCAGACAATTGTGTTTATCACCAGACCAACTCTGACCCTTGAGCCACCTTCATTCCAACTCTAAAGTATACTTTTGTCCCCTCCCCCATATCTAATTCTGACCCAAAATTTAGCCTGACTTCAGTGATTTTGAGCTTGACCTCTGTTTTCACCCTTATTCTGTTTCTGACCTGGGCTCTAAGCCTCACCTTACTCAAGTTTTAGCAATAATTTCTAGTTCAGCTGCAGCTCTGATCCTGATCTGACCTTAACCCCAACTTGGATTTTACTCTTAGCTATCACTCATGTCCCAGCCCAAGTAGAACACACACCAGAAGCATCTTCAACATGAACTTGGCTTTTCAAGTCCCGCTGTGCCTTTAAACCCTGGGCCTGCTCAGGGACCTGCCTCTGGAAACTCGCTGGACTGTTCCTTCTTGGCTAACTTCTCCCTACCGCGGGGAGCTCAGAGGCCTGCTGCTCAAAAAGAGCCTCTGCCCTCAGATGCCATCTTGGAGTAGGAACTGTCTGACTGGGAGGCTGGGCTGGGCTTAGGGTGGGCTGCATGGACTCTCTTCTCCTGCTTGGGAGCTGACCCCTCACACCTTTTCTTGGCAGTGTCACCCGGCCCTGGATGGGCAGCGCGGCAAGTGCTGGTGTGTGGATCGCAAGACGGGGGTGAAGCTTCCAGGGGGCCTGGAGCCCAAGGGAGAGCTGGACTGCCACCAACTGGCTGACAGCTTCCGAGAGTGAGGCCCACCAGCAGGCAGGGGGCTCGGTGCCTCCTGCCACCCCCATGCTCTGGGGGCTGCAGAGTTGACCTGGAGTGGAGTCTGGGTCTGAGTCCTGGCCCCGCCCGAAGTTTCCCTTGGGGTGTGTATGTTTGTGTGTGTGTTTATGGGCATGAGCGTGCCCTTAGGGTAAGCCAGAGCCTGGAGTGTCCTCTTTGGGCTTAGACAGCCCAAGGGGTCTGAGAGTGGCAATGGGGAGCCCTGGTGTGTTTCCAAATCAGTCCTGGATTCATTCTTTCATTCAGCCATCTGAAAACATTTATTGACCACATACTATGTGCCAGCTCTATTTTTCAGCCCTGGGAGTTCTCATTCTGACTTCCTCTGATTGTGGCACGTGAACAATTCCTATAAAGTGAGCGCAACCCTGTGGGAGAAGAGAAACCTTATTCCCACAGTCAGAGAGGAAGAACATTGTGAGCATTGACCATGGTCAATCTCCTCAAGTGAGTCAGAGGGTGGGAGCCATAGGGAAAGCACTGGGTAGGAGATGGCTCAAGCATCCTGGGACCCAGCCCCACTCCCAAGGCTAAGGTTGCCATCTGCTTGTTTGCCTGGCAGCTGAGACCCTGCAGTGGGGGAAGGACAGGGGTCAGAGGAAGGCCTGTAGAACAGAGGGCAAGGAGGTGAGGCCATCTCTTTGGGAAGTCAGGTAGGAAGAAAATGTAAGAGTGGACTGAGTGTGCATTCGTGGAGAAGGGGGCCCACATATTAGGGGATGAGGGGCCTGCCTGGGGTCCTGTTCCCTGCCCTATTGGTGGTCATGGCTGTGAAGTCACCAGGAGGACTCCATCTTTCCAGTGGCTCACTGATTGTGGTTCTGCCTCCCTCCCCATATCTGTTTCCCTCAACCCCTCCTGCCCTATACCTTCCTGTTCCCCTGGGTATTTTCTGGCTTGGCTGGATAGAAGCAGACTTAGGGATCTGCTGGTTGGCCATGCTGTCTTGTCTTGTCTTTTTTTTTTTTTTTTCCCTTCTTTCATTTTTTTTTTTTAACAAAACAGAACAAAAATGAAAAATGTCCGGATAATTGTGTTTGGTTGATTTATTTACAATTACAGACAGGGATGCATCAGGAGTGGAGAGAGGAAGGCTCTGCGTGGTCCCCCGACCTGCCTGCCTGGCAGGGAGCTGCAGGGGACAGCCCACACTCTATCCCTCCCTGAGCCTCCTGCAAAGGGGCTTCCTGTCTGCAGTCTGGACTTTCAGACTCATGATGGGCAGACTGTGGCTTCTGAAGGCGTAGCCAAGGACAGCCCTGCTGGGCTGGAGCTGCTCCTGGATCAGCTACTACATGGAGCTGGGGCATTTCCTAAGGCATTGGGTGGGTTGGGTTCACAGGTGGATTTGGTTTGTTAATTTAGTTGGGGACACTCCCTGCAATTGGGGAAAGGGGGCAAGCTGCAGCACATCCCACAGCTCTGATGCTCAGGTTCCTGACTGAGGGCTTGCACTGAGGTTTGACTCTGAAGGGCTGGTAGTGAGGGCACTCTTGGCTTTACTGTTGACTCTCAGCGCCAGCCCCTGCTTCAGAATTTGTGCCTATGTGGGTTCTTGGCCATCACCCAGTGCTCCTCCTGTACCCACACTGCTGTGTGTAGTGGGGAGCAATCTCTGAGATGGGGGCCCTTTCCCTGGAGGTGACAGGTGGCTGGGAGATCCTGGGCACTGAGTCTTCTACCTTGTGGGGGACACTCTCCTCTCTATGTCCTGGGCTCCTCACTCCCTCAAAGTTCCAGAGGTGTCCCAGGCTTCTGACTTCTGTGGCCCCTGGGCTGCCTGCACTTCAAGCCTGGGGCTGCAGTCTCTTTAACTTTCCAGCAAGTTTCTGGCCTATTCTCCGTGGGGCAACCTGGCAGCCATCTGCCTTTCTGAACACCAGGCTGCTGCCAGTAGCAGGAGATAAAGAACAAAGTGGCCTTGAGAGTTGCTCCCTCGCCCCCTGGCCTCTCTTCATAGAGCCCCTCCTTCTGGGGCCCAGGCCAAGGCATGTTGGGGTAGGAGGCCATATGAGCCTGAAGGTTAAGTGTTTGGTTCCCCAGCCCAGTGCCCGGGAGGGAGCTCTTTCGAGGAAGGTCTTCTCATTCCCTTCTCTCCAGCCCTCTTCCTGGTGTGGGAGCCTGGTACCAGTGGGTTGTAAGGGGTCTTTTTTTCTTTCTTGGGCATCCCTACCCAGCAGGGCCTAGCTTAGCATGAGCCAAGCCCTGGGTTCAGTCCCCGGCACCACACTCACATGTACACACACAGACCTCCGAGTATGTGCAGGCATGTGAGTGAAGGTGGCAAACAGATTCTTGAAACAGGGTGGGAGGACAGGCTTTCGCAGGGAATGTACGCATACCTGTGATGGCTGTGGCAAGAGGCACGTGTATGTGCATGTGGGCTGTGTGAATCTGAGCGTGTGCCTCTGGGTGTAAATATGTGTGTGGCAGGCAGGGAGAAAGGGATGGTCACAGAGCATGCCTCCCTCCCAGCTGTCAGCGAGCAGACCCTTGCTCACTAGGTACCCCTACTGCTGGGTTTGAGGGGAGCTATCTAGCAGCAGAGAATAGAGGATATATTCTTCAGGGGGAATCCATATTCCACAGGAACAGTGCTCCTCTCTGGGCAGCTAGCTTGCCCCTGCCCCTTGACCTTGGGGCCAAGTCCTAGATGTCAAAGGAAGAAAATAAAAACAGCTCCCTGTCTGCACCTCATTCCCAGAGTTGAGAGGCCCTCCCAACCTAGCCTCCCTATACCCCTTTGGCCCTCTAGTTGCCACAAGGGTATGAATGCCTCTGGTTGCATGGGAGAGAGGTGACAAGGGCCAAACTCATGTCCTGGGGGGGTCACTATACCTGAAGGAACTTGAGAACAGAAGTCCTGCCTGCTGCTCTGCTCTGACTTCCCAAGAAATGTCATTCCCTCCCAGTGGCTTGGAGCAAGGGTGATGGGGATGCTCTGCCCTCTGGACCCCTTAGCCCATTAGTGTTGACCTACACTCGGCATTTGTTTTCCATTTCCCAGCTTATTAGTGGAGATCAAACCCTGATGTGACTCAGGGTTGGGGGCTGGGTTTTCCACCAGCAAGAAGGCAAAGTGGGAGTAGGAAAGAAAAACGGAGACTGGGACCAGCTCCTACTCAGGTGGAGGACTCTCTGGAGGGCTGGCCAAGCCTCTTTCCTGGCCCCTCTCAAGGTCCTGAAGTTCAGCCACTGCCACCCCTGCAGCTCCTTCCTGGAAAACCTATTGTCCCAACCCCTCTGAGCCAGATTCCACCTACAAACTGTTCCATAAATGTCAGGAGGCATGCAGGACGTGGGGTGCCTGCTCAGTCCCCCTTTCTGGGGGTGAGTGGCTGTGTGGTAAATGATACCTAAACTTTCCTAGCCAGAGAAAGTCCCCCTGCATTCCAGGCCCCTATAGCAATGTCACCTCTGACCTAGAGAGTCAAGATAAGTGGGTTGATGGAGCTGGGAGGCCAGAGGCTCAGCCTCAGCGCTGGGGTGTGAAGCTCCCAGGGAGGAAGGGAGGGAAAGGGAGGTTGTGAATGTAGAAGAGGGCCAGTGGGAGGCACAGGGGAGGTAATGGGAAGATAAGTGGGGGAAGACAATGGAGCCCACCTCTGGGCACATCCATTAGGGGAGACAGACACTACCCCAGCCAACCATGAGTCTAATTAGGTCCTCACTGTGGAGCGACCTGTTCTGTCTGTATCTGAGGCCTGGGGGGTTGAGGAGGGTTGAGGTCAGAGAGTAGAAGTCGGGGGAGTGTACCGCAGATAATTAGAAACATGCTCTTCGGAGGAGCAGGCGCCACCAAGACCACCTCTCTCTTTCCTCCCTTCCCCCTCCTTTCCGCAGGTGCCCAACCCCCTTCCCCTGACTTGGACAATTCCAGCCAGACCAGGGGTGGGGCTGGTGGAGCCTAGAGTAGAAACTCTGTGGGATTGGCTTCCTAGGCCCTTACACAGTCTCTAAAGTGCAAACAACATATTTTCACCATGCAATGGTGTTTAATTACACATAAAAACAGAGCCATTAAACCGAAATTAAACCCTTGTTGGAATCACTTAATTCAGGGCATGACAAATTGCTTTCAGTGGAGGCGGCAGCGCTGTCCCCTGGGGTGGGGTGCGGGGATGATGGAGATTAGCGGCTTCCACGGCTGGCTGGGTCCCGTCCTTGCCTTGGCCCCCTTGCCAACTCTAAATTCTAAAATTAGGACCAGAGCCCTCTTCGTAAAGACCACCCAGGCCAAGGGGAAGCCTCTAGGTTTGCTCAGGATAACAGGCACGGAGTGTTGGGGGATCACCGAATCACTGTCCAGTCCAGTTTTAGTCAGCCTAGGCCATTTTATGGATGAGGAAGTTGAGGCCCAGATGCCAAAAGCATCCAGAGCCAGGACTGGAACACTGGCATGGAGCCATGGCCATGGAGGCTGTTTCTTCAGGCTCTGGAAAGCTCTCATATCCTTGAACCCTGAGTCTGGGGAGAGGCTGGGACTGGGTGGCAAGAGCTGGGGACCAGAGCAGACCTTGGATAACTTCTTGGAGGGCAGCCTGGGGCTCAGGCTCTGGAATTGGGCAGACCAGGTTACTCACCACCTAGGGGAGGTTGGGCAGGTGAGACCTGTCACTCCTGTGAGCCTTAGTTTCCCCATCTGTCCAGCGGGGATGGCGGTTCTTGTCTGTAGAGCTGTTGTGAAGACCAGTGGAGAGAATGCCTGAGCAGGCCCGGGGCTGGCTCAGTATATTTCACCGAACTTCCTTCTCTGGACTCCAGTTTCCCATGTGTTAAGAGCCAGCTGGGCCCTGATGGTTTCTAGGCCCTTTGCTTGCTCTCAATGTTCGCAGCCTTTCCTCTTCTCTCCACCCCTTCCTTTCCTCCAGGTTCCCTTTTCTCCTTTCCTCTGTTGTTGGAAGGTCTAGCCACAGACAAAGGTGTCGGGTCTGTGGTCAGGGCGCTGGGTGGGAGAAGAGAGGCCCTTCCCTCCTAAGCTTCCCTGCCTCACTTTGTCTTCCACTGGCTGAGTGGGAGGTGCATCTGGGAGGCAGAGGAGGCAAGTGGGACAGGGGTCTGCACTCAGGGGGAGGCAGTGCTAGGGGTACACAGTGAGGTCAGGTGGCTCCTCCGGCCTCCCTCCCCATGTTCCTCTGTGACCCGGGAACCTATTCTGATTGGAACCAGATCTGTCAGTGAAACCAGAGGCCTAAGCAGTCCACACACTCAGTAGCCCCCCAGGAGGGATGAAGGGGTACAGGAAAGGGAAGCAGAGGCATGGGTGTGTCCCCTTTCTGCTGGGGCTAGGTGGGTGGGCCCTTCTCCCCAGTGGGCAGGCTGGTGGACTGGAAACGTTTCTGTTACCCCATGGAGAGTGGTGAGGGGGAGGTGGCCAGCTGAGGATGAGTCTCTCTAAGGTGTAGGTGGCCAGTCCTCTACCTTAGGATGACACCTTCTGGGAGCAGCACCCCTCCACCTTGATCTACCCCTGAGGCTCAGCTCAGTGGTAGGCTGCCCATGGGGGCTGACCACACCTGTCCCCTGGTTTCCTGGAGTGGTCTCCAAATCGTTCCCCTCACCCTGTCCACCTTGGCCTTGGCAGACAGAGAGGTTCTTGCACCGAGGGATGGGGTAGGAGAGCTGGGCCTGGCTCAGGCCAAGCCAGGGCTCAGGGTTCCTGTCATCTCAAGCCTGGCAACACCCCAGCTGCAGATGGCTCCTGGGCCAGCCTGGCAGTCACACAAATGCTTTACAGCTGTGCCTCTATCTGCTTGCCTGAGGGCCCTGAGGCAGAGGGGCTCGCATGGAGAGCTAGGCTGGGCAGGCGCAGGGACGAGCCAAGGCAGCTGCCCAGCAAACCCAGGCTGCTGAGAAAGTAGAGATGACAAGGAAACTTGAAGCTCCAAAAAACAAAAAAGCTTCCCCAGCTTGCAGGGGTTGGAGCAGGGCTCCTGGAGGGGCTGGCTGGGATTGGTGGCTGTGTGGCAGGAAAAGGGTGCAGGGTCTCTGCTGCCCTTCCTGCTTCTGGTTTCTGAGCAGAGGCAGAGCTCCTAAGCTGGAGCCGTCAGGAGGGGAGTGCAGCCTCATCCCCACCCAGGGGAAATTAGACCAGACTGCTCAGGAAATCCATGCAATTTTCCAGCATCATGGAAGGTTAGTTGGACAATAGAGGGTTTTTTTTTTTTCCCCCCAAAAAAAACTTAAAAGAAAAAAAAAAAAACACAAAAAACCTCCAATTGCCTTTGGCTGAGCTATTTCCCAACTTCATTTCTCAGCTGCAGTTCAAGGCTTCTCATTCAAAGTGACATGTGACTTCTCAGTGACCCTGACCGGGTCTAAGGCTGTGTGAGGGGTCAGAGCAGGCCAGCTGCAACCCGAGCTCTCAGGGCCTGTGACCACCCCCACTCCCCAGAGCCCTCTGGGTCTGTGATGGGCACTGGAGACCCTCTCTGGGCAGTCTCAGCCAGAAGACAGTGTGAATTTAGGGGCTGGTCAATCCTAAATCTTGGGCAACAGGCCCAAAGGGGTTTATGTTAAAATGTCAGTTGGAGCATTGGATCCTGCGCTGTGGCTCAAGCCTGTAATCTCAGCAATTCTGGAGGTGGAGGTGGAAGGATTGCAAGTTCGAGGCCAGAGGTAGCCCATGTAATTTGGAAGAATGAAAGTAAAAAATTAAAAAGATGCTCTGGGGTGCAGCTCAGTGATAGAGCACTTGCAAAGTTATATACTGGGTTCAACCCAGTACAACAAAACAAAACAAAACAAAACCATATGTATATTTAAACACACACACATACACACACACACACACACACACACACACACACACTGGCGGCTTGAAGGTGCTGAAAGGATTTCTTCTTTTTTCAATGAGAGAGAAGCGGAGATTGCCTCCAGAATGCAAATGGGCCTTGTCAACCCTGCAAGGGGCCCTTCTTAGAGCTTTAAAAGGGGAGAAGGGCCTGCAAGCTGGAGAAAGGACACCTCCAGTCCTATGCGCTGTAAATGCTGACCATGTTCAGCATGGTCCAGAGTGGAGGCTGGGCAGTGGGTGGAGGTGTAAGGGGGACAAGTAGAAGTTGCTTGGATGCAGGTCTGGAGGTTGTGGTGTGGGAGGCAGGAGAGGAGGAGGAGTTCACAGGAAGCTGTGGGGAGAGCAGGGCAGTGACATGCTGGAGAAGAGACAGTAGGGTGTGTTTGTGTGTCAGGGGGACCACAGGGTGTCTCTAGCCTGGTGCACTGAGGAAGACCATAAGGTCTTCTTCAGCAGACTCATTCTGAAGATGGGAAACCGAGGCCTAGGTGGGTATGTGACTTGCTTTTTTGGAGGCCTGGATGAGCTGGTGATAGAAGCAGGTTAGGACAGTATTCTTGCCCCAACATCTCCCAGGGGGACTATGGGGGATCTTTGGGCACCCAAATAGGAAGGGCCACTCAGGCACCAGAAAAGCGAAGCTCAGTCAGAGCTGTTGTTTGCGAAGAAGGAAGGAAGGGGTTATAATTTCTGTGCAGAAGACCCATGACCACATATGAGGGGCATGGATATGTGTGAACACCAAGGAGGTTCCAGGGGCCACCAATATAGGTGTCAGGCTCAAGGTCAGAGGAAGGCAGTGGAAAGGGATCTCCCTGTGACCTTGCTTAAAATCCTCAGAGGCCCCCAACCAAGGCCCTGCATTTGCCTATAAAGTTCTCCTAGTCAATAGCTCTAGTCCAGCCTTATGCCAGCCTCAGGCCCTTTGCCTATGGTGCTCCCTCTGCCTGAAGCATTCATGCCCCTGCTCTTCACAAGGCTGACTCCTCAGCTTTCAGTTTTCAGCTCCCTATCACCTCTTTTGAGAGATCCTCCCTGGCCACCCCAAGTGCAGCATCTCCCTCCACCTGGCTTTTCTATGACACTTATTTGTTTCCCACATGGTGTTTTTACAATTGCTATTTTCTCCCTGTTTTTCTAAAAGACATGCCTGCTTTATTTATTTACACTTGAATCTCCAGAGCCTGGCATGCAGTAGGTGCTCAGTGAATCTTTGTTGACTAGATAAATAAACAA
This sequence comes from Pedetes capensis, assembly GCA_007922755.1. NCBI lineage: Eukaryota > Metazoa > Chordata > Mammalia > Rodentia > Pedetidae > Pedetes > Pedetes capensis. The sequence goes on from VMDO01028505.1 coordinate 9,371, forward strand.
AAAAGGAAACAGCTGGGCCAAGGTGGTCTTGGGCGGCTGTTGGGCTGCAGGCGTCTCTTAGGACTAGGGGGCTTCTGCTCAGTGCTGCTTTTCTCTTCTCTCTTCCTGTCCTGCCCCTGTTGGATCTCAAGGACAGCTCTGGTGGCAGCAGAAGCCCCCTCCTCCTGCCAGGGCTTGACAGGAAGTCACAGCCAGTGGGACAGGAAAGACAATACTTGGACATCCTTTGGGGTTGGAGACTGCAAGGGAGACATGCCAGCTTCCAGGCAGAAAAAGAGATATCTTGACCAGCTTGGGGCTAGGGACATACAGGGAGAGGACCTAACCTTGAAAGGGAGAAGAGGGGCTTGGCAGGGATACCAAGAGCAGACAGCCCTGTTCTGGTACACCAGGAAGCAGGGCATTGGATCCAATGACCTCTCTCTGAGTAGTCTCCAGAAGTCTGTGCTCACCTCCATCTTCCTCCCGGGTTCTGGTCCAGACTGCTGCTTCTTATGGTGGGGAAATCCACCTAATCTACCTGTCCACAGTCCAGATCCACCCAGTGGATAACTGTACTCACATAGTGCTGTTGTCAAGATTAAATAACACATGCCAAAGCTGCCAACAGATGCCGCAGGCCTCACGTGTGCCAGGCTCAGTGCTAGGTGCTGGGGATTCAGCTGTGAACAAGATAAACCCCTGTCCTCATGAGCCGCCATTCGAGGGACACACTGACTAGCATATGTTGCATGCTGGGTGATAGATGGCTAAGATGGCTATCTTTCTCATAAGGGACATTGGTGCAGTGGTCTGTAGGCAGAGCATTCATATCTGATATTTTTTTTTAAGTTTCTTATACCTTCATTTGGCCTGCAGCTGTAGCCCTATGGCGACTGATCCCATCAGATCTCGGTAGCTAAGCAGGGTTGGGCTGGGTTAGTACTTGGATGGGAGACTGCCTGGGAACACCAGGTGCTGCAGGCTTGGGAGAAGGACCTGGCAACCCACTCCCCAAAAAATCAATCCACCATTGAAAACCCTATGAATAGCAGAGAAGCACTGATAATAGTGTTTTGTCTGTTTGTATGTAGGGTCGCTATGTTGGATTCTGACTCAATGGCATCTAACAATAACAACATACCTTCATTTTGTGAGGTGGGTGTTCAATTGAGGATATTGAGGCTCAATGCCCAGAGAAGTGACTTACCCCAGATAGTGGAGGGCAGAGAGTACTTGCCTGACCACCCAGGCCTCTGATTCTTGATGCGGAAGAAGGAAGGGGTGTGTGCGAGCGCGCGTTTTCATGCTCGTGGGAGTGTGGGAGTGGGGTGATGGCTCATCTTCGTGTTCACTGGGAATCACATCTGCCTGCCATGGAGAACACAGCATCCTGGGACATATCGAGACCCCTCCCCCCCAATCTGCAGAAAGGAATTAAACACACCATGTGGCCCACATTGCATTTAGCACACAGGGGCCTCACCTATAAAAGTTGGATTCTCCCCCTCTTTGCCCACCAAGTTCACATTGACCCTTGAAGACACAACTCAAATGATAACTCTTTGGTAACCTTCCCTCCCAGTGGGTAAAGTCAATCTTTCCCTTTCTACTCCTCCTGCCAAGGCTGCACGGCATTTGCCTACCTCTCTTCGAACACCGCCACACTTATCTGCTTTCCTGGTTCATGTAAACAAGCTTGCGGCCAGAAAACATTTATTGCGTGGATGGAGGCAGCGGCCTCTGGGTGGGAAGCCCTTAGCCCTCAGCCATTGTCTGGTTCTAAGCCCTCACGTGGTTGGAGGGTTAAGGTCCAGAGGCCAGGGTGAGGTGAGCAGGCTTGGCCACAGTGTCGCATTAGTGTGGGGAGGCAGCTGGTGAGGCAGCTGGTGAGATCATAGAGGCCAGGTGCTTTGGCCAACCGGAGAGGTCACTTTCTAGCTGGAGAGGCGGCAGGAATCTGAGTTTGGAAACATGGTCCAGTGCAGGAATTGCCTCTCCCCAGTTCATCAATTCCCGTAGCCATTAGGCTTTGCTGTGGCCTTGTCACCTGGACAAAAGGGCAAGGGAACAAAGGTGGGAAAGAGCAAGACAGAGGGACAGGCTTTCTGTAGAAAGAGTGAAATAGGCTTGGGTTGGGGTGGTTGAGTAGGGAAGGCGTGGTGAGGAGAAAGGAGGAAGGAGAGAGAGATAGTGGGAGAGGCAAAGGGAGAGAGGGTATGTGGGTGGGGTCTGTGTGTACAGAGATGGAGAAAGGGACAGGGAGGGATGGAAAGAGTGGGGAAAAGCTGGGTGTGGTGGTACCCACCTGTAATCCCAGGACTTGAGAGGTTTAGGCAAAGGGGTCGTGAGTTTGAGGCCAGTCTGGGCTACACAGTGAGTGAGATGCTGCTTTAAAAAAGAAAGATGCAGGAGGGAAGGAAGGAAGGAAGAACAGGGAGAGATACATTAGATGGGAGATAGGGAGGGGCTGAGATCAAGGGCTACCAGGTAGAAGGTACAGGTAGTTCCTGGGGCGCCCATGTGTGGGTGCAAAGACCTCTCTACCAGCTCCGCCAGCTCCTGGTTCCTGGCTGTCCACTCTCCAGCCCTCCTAATCTTATGGGGCTGGCTGCTCCGCCCATCAGCAAAAGTCCAAGTCAAGTTCTCTGCTACATCTCCTTGGAGAGAAGATGAGCTACAGCAAATGCAGCAGAGATGATCCACAGGCTCTGTCCAAGGCTGGGCAGAGGGCGCCAGGGCATGAGGCTGAGAGGAGCCCCGGCTGGAGCTGGGCAGTGGGAGGGGAGGCAGGGGCTAGGCAACCGTGGGTGAAGGCTATTGGGAATGTCTCTTCACAGGCCCTTTGGCCACCAAATCAGATAGTCCATTCCAAAGAGGAGGGGCCCTCTCTTCCTAAGGCTTCATAGGAAAGCAGGTACCCTGCAGCCCCCTCCGGCACCACCTGGTGACCTTCTCATGGCATGCCCACAGCCACAGGGCCTGGAACAGGTCTGCAAGGGGCATTACCCTGGGTCTGGAGGGGGAGGAAGGGCTACTGGCTGGTAGAAACCCTGGTAGAGCTCCTGAGGCCCAGGGTGGGATAAAGGGGTCATTGTCCAGTTCTTCGGAGCTGAGGAGTAGCTTAGGGGTCATGTGGGTTAGGAGATTCTTCTGTACTCCCCTTGAGCTGCTGCAGTTTCACCTGCCTGGACTCATGGAGGCTGGATGAGGCCTTGGGACCCGTCAGGGTGCTCTCACTCTTGAGTCCCTGGACACAGAGGAACCTCACCTTTCTGTTTTCCCACCAGTGGCAACGAAGGGGTCAGGAAGAATGCAAAGCAGGGTGTTGGGCTTCAGGAGGACAGAGTAGTCTAAGCAATGGTTTGTGAAGTGGATCTGGGGAGTCTATTGCTGTAGCCTGAGGTGACGGAGGGAGCGTGGCACACTTCATCTCTTTTGACGCACAGCAGTCCCCTGCTTAGCTGGGTTCCCTTCTTTGTGCAGGACTCCATCTCTGAGGGGACAGCTCTCGATGCCTCGGGACTAACTGTTGTGCAAAGACAGACAGTTCATTTTTCACTATGGCAGCCATACGGGCACCCCTGAGGGGGACTTGGGCACAGTGACTTTGAGAACCCTGGCTAACATCCTATAGACCCTGGGGGGTGGGGCTGCACCTGAAAACAGGCTGAATGGGCTGATCTCAGCCTGTCTCACTAGCACAAGGATGCTCTGGTCCAGTCTGGTTTCCTGGGTTGAAATCAGGCCTGACTTTGGCCAAAGATAGTGATGTTCTCGCAGGCCAGTGCCGGGACAGGGTAGGCACTTGTTCTGGATGGACCCAGAGGGGGCTTCATTGCTGAGCCTCTCCTCCCACCCTAAGATATGATGTCCTTTGGAAAAGGCCTGCTATCTGAAGGGCTCCAACTTCTAGGGGTTGGCAGGGGCTGGAGGTGGGCAGGAAAGGGCCTAGATTCTTCTATCACCAAGCATTCTTGACTCTCTGCTGCCCCCTTGTGGCTTTGAGGCCCATTGACACCACACAGCTATGGAGTGGTGTGTGTGTGTGTGTGTGTGTGTGTGTGTGTGTGTGTGTGTGTGTGTGTGTGTGTTGGGGCAGGGACTCAGCAAGACCAGAACTGAGGCAGAACCAAAGAGAGATGCACTTCTATCTGCTAGAGGAAAAGGGTCTTTCTAGTCCCCTCTACCACATGTGGGTTATATAAGCAACACTAGGGTGGCTGTGACACCAGCTATAGGATATTTGCTTGCCAAGAAATTGAAAGCAAAGATGTGGCTGATATTTATTACAAGAGTGTGCAGATTAGACATAAAGAACGTGAGGACAGTTAGGTCTGCTCTGATCATGGGGGCAAGCCCTCCCCTCCTCTGCCCTAAGCTGTACCAACAACCACCGCCATGCTGGCCTGCAGAATCCTGGGCCAGTGAAGCCAAGAGGCCATCAGGAAAGTGAGGAAAGGAACAGCAATAGAGGGAAATAGAGTCTGCCCTCAATCCTCACATACCATCACTAGCCTCAGGTTACAAGCCCCATAGGTCCCAACCTAGCACCTGTTGTTTGCTATGAGATGGGGGTCACAGGTCTCTAGCTCACAGTCATGTGCTTCAGAATTATGGATGAGCACATGAAAAATGCCCACCAAAGTCTCAGAAGAACAGCTGTCTTGTCTATCGGCCTCCTTTTATGGTTTAGGAAACTGAGGCTGGAAGTTCTGAACGATGGTCATAGGAGGTTCAAAGGCTTCACTTGATACTGTTCTCCAGTCCAACAGATGGGCCTGTCCAGGGTGGAAGTGGGCTCTTGGAAAAGCCCCTCTGGATGTTGGGGAAGGCATACGGGTTGCTCTCTCCTCCTACATCCTTTCTGTGTCCTGCAGCAGAGCAGCCACCAGGTTGATGACCTGGGAGGCTGGCTGGACTGCGTCATACTCCGCAAAGAGGTGGCACACGTTCTCTGGTGGCTCCGTCTGGCTTTTGGCCACAAACCCAAAGATCCTGGTGGGAGAGGGCAGTCGAGTGGGGAATGGTACACAGGGAGGTTTCAGGCCTGGGGGGCAGCACTTAGCCTGACCTCATTCTTCCTGCCCCCTCTCCCCCCACAGCCAACTGGCTCCAACACCTCATTATAATGGGGGCTGTGAGGGAAGGAGGTGCTTCCCCTGTGAGACCAAGAAATCCCCAAGCCCAAGCTCTGGGTCTCCTTCCTTTTGAATGGGGGCTTCCTGAGGACAGGGCTTGTGGTCTCATCAACAAGGATTTTTGAGGTCTTGATGGGGCCTCTCTCCTATTCTCCCTCTCCCTCTGTTGGGGTCTGCCACAGGGACACCTTTTAGGATGATGAGTTGGGGAAAGGTCTTACCAGGAGGATTTGCAGTATTTCTGCCACCTGTAGGAAAGGAACACAGCAGGAGTGACTACCGAGGGTCCACAAGACCCTGATGAGCAGCAGGAGAGCATGGCCAGCCATGTCCCACCCCACGCCCCACCTGCCTTGTTCTCCTGTCCCTGAGCCCCTGGACTCACAGGCTGTCTCTGCCATCCCAAACCCAGAGTCATCAGGACACTGTGGAGGGCGTCTAGGCCCCAGATGGCCTTCTTAGTTTGGCCCAGTCTTGAACTTACTTCCGTTGTTCAGGGTCCATGCCACAGAAGCGCACAGTGGTGAGGGGGTAATGGCGCCGGAAAAACACCCTGGGCGGAGGCAGAGAGTGAAGCAAAGCTGGTGAGGGCTCGTCCAGATGCCATGCCCTGCCTCCAGCATCCCTGGCTCCCCTCGAAGCTCAAGTGTCCTGTCCTCTAAGAAGCCTCACTAAAGCAGATTTATGACTTGCTGTGACCTTTCCACTGCTAGGCCTGGGGTCACGGCTTGTGTTTGTCTCCTCCTATGGATACATCTTCCCTGTGTCCTCATATTGGGGTCTTCTGCATCCCCCCCACCATTATGCCATTAGCTTTTTGATGATAGGAGTTACATCTGGGTCCTCTGTTGCTCTTTCCTGGTTAAGTGCCAGCCCAGGATTGGCTCCTGCTAGACAAGCCTAGGGGAAGTACAATCTCATTTCACTCTTTGTCCCAGAGGTCAACAGTGTCTGGTCTATGAACCACACTCTATCGAATCAGCACCCAGTGAGCACTGGTTAATTCCATCTCCATCAGTCATGGTGACTGAGGCTTTGGCAGGGTATCAGGGGAGCAGGGCCTTGAACGCTGCCCTCCTCGATGCTGGGCTGCCTCACCCTCCCCCCTAGCCCTGCAGCCCCGGGGCCAGGGAAGGCCCTCACTTCCTCTGGATGTCCGTCAGGGTGATGCCCTGCTCAGTGACTTTGAAGTGGACCACGGTGGGCGTGGGGAGGATGTCCCTCTCGAAGGTAGTTGAGATGGCTTTCTGCACAGCCAGGGCTCCACTCAGGGTCTCCACGCTCACCGAGCTCAGGTACAAGGCGTGGCAGCCTGTGGGACACAGACATTGCACTGGGTCGGCACCCAGAATCCTTGGAGTGAGCACAGATCATCTGCTCCAGCCCTTCCCTCTACCCAGAGCCAGGCGAAGTTCCCTTTCTTCTTCAGGAATCCTGTGGGATCCCCTTAGAGCCTCCAAACAAGCAGGGAGTGTGTGTGGGGGGGACTGAAACTTAAGGCCAATCCCAGAGAATTTGGGATGTCTGTTGCTCTGCATTGCCCTGGCCCCTGGCCCTCCCGGGTAGAACACGGAGGGGATATTGTCTTGTGTGTAGGGCTGTCTAGGAATACTTCCTTTTTTCTAGGCCTATGGCTGCTCCTCCCCCTTGGTAAGACTAGGGAGGGAAAGTAAGAAGGGGGAGGGAAGCCCTTGTGTCCTGGTGTGTGGGGTACAGAGTCGGAGCTGTCACTGAGGCAAGTGCCTATTGAAGCCTGAAACTTTGAAAGTGGGAGTAGGGGTGGGGCTTTCCTGTGTTGAAAGATTCAGTGTTGAAGGATTCAGACCTGACACTGCACAGGGGACTGTGACCTACAGATCACCTCCAGGTCAGGTATCTCAGATGCAGCAGAGAGGCCCGGGCTGCGGATTGGGTGTAAGCCTCCTGTGCCCGGCCCCCACCCCACTTCCCTGCTGGCCCAGAGCCTGCAGCCTCTCATCTCTCGGTTTCCAGCGGACGAGGTGGGTGTGGCACCTTGTTAAAACTGCAGAAACGAAGGGGTGATGGGAAACATGTGTGGGCCTGCACGCATGTATGTAGGGCTGGAAGGGGCCTTTCGGGCGGGAGGGGGGAGGGGCAGCCAGTGAGCCCGGCGCCTTCCTCTGATCACTCACCCGCAGATTTCTTCAGGCAGGAGGCAGGGTTGTGTGTAGAGGGGTCCGTGGCTTTGGATGCATCTCCCAGTTCTGAGCCATGGCAAAAGAACAGGCCCCCAAGGGGGCAGGGGTGGAGTGAGTGGATGCCTCTTACAGAGCCAGTCTCATTAATCCCTTTGAAAACCTCCCACCTCCGCCCCTCTCTCCAGGAAGTGACTGGCTGAGAAGCCAGGTGTGGTTACTGTAGTTAGGTGGATGGGCCAATTTGGGCTCCCCAAATGCCTAGGTTGCAAGCTGTTTGGTCCTTTCTTTCCCTCAGTTCTCAGCCCCATGAAGTTGACTCTGCCATGACCTTGTCTTGATAGCCCCCTTCCCTCCTCCCTTCTTTCAGACATATCCCAACCCCAGACTCTTCATTGCAAAGAATAGGGATGCTCTCACCACCCTCTGGGGCTCCCCCTGCCCTCCTGCTCCCCTAGAAATGTCCCTTCTCAACCCTCCTCTGTGTACCCCTGAGATGACCCACTCTGTCTTGGGAGTGGCTGGGCTTTGTGCTCTGGATGGCGCTTGCTGATGTGGGCTCCCGTCTGACTGGGTCTTTGGGCAAGTTACATAAGCCTAGGACCTCATTTTGTTTTTCTTCTCTTTTCTTTCATTGTTTCTTTTTCTCTTTCTTCTCTCTCTCTCTCTCTCTCTTTGGGGGGGGGGTTACTGGGGGTAGAACCCAGGGCTTGGAGCCTGCATGCTTTGCAAGTGCTGGACCACTGAGCTGCACCCTCTGCCCAGTTTTTTACTTTTTGAGACAGGGTCTCGTTAAGTTATGCAGACTGCCTCTGGTCTTGGACTTGCGATCCTCCTGCCTCTGCCTCCTGAGCCTCTGGGATTACAGGCGTGCACCACCATGCCGGGCTCCTTTTCTATTTTTTTGAGAAAGGTCTTGCTGTGTAGCCCAGGCTGGCTTTAAACTTTCAGTCCATCTGCTTCAGCTTCCTAAGTGCTGGGATTACTAAATGCTGATTTCATTTTCTTATCTCTGAAACCAGCCCTATCTACTTCACAAGGTTGTAATGAGGTATGAATGAGTGAGGGCTAAAGAAATGTTGGGCTGGGATTTAGCTCAGTGGGTAGAGTGCTGAGCTGCAGGCTCTGAGATCCTGAGTTCAATTCCCAGCACCGCAAAAATGGGAGAAGGGCCTGGCAATCCACTCCCAAGGCAATCCCGAAATAGTCAGCCATTGAAAACCCTATGAGGGTCGCTATGAGTCGAATACTGACTCCATGGCACCTAACAACAACAACAACAAAGAAATGTTAGACTAAGGAGGGGAAAACTGCCTCTCCAAACTATTGGACCTGGGCTCTTTTGTCTTCCCAGAGAAGACTGCTGTTTATCAAACATCTACTCTGTGCCAGGCATGGTGCTGAGAGCCTTGTTGGAACTGTCCATTGAGTCTGTATACCAATACTTTGGGTAGGTATGCAGGTGATTGTCCCCATTTTATAGAGGAGGTAACTGAGGCCCAGAGAAGTTAATATTCTCAAATTCTCACGGCTGGGAAGTAGAGATGTTGATCTACTTCAAAGCAAGTGCTTTCAAGCATGACCCTTAAATAATCCGTAACCATGCTAGAAGTGATCATCGGGAACCTTTCTAGTGAGAACCAATGGGTCTGGCCCTGATGGTGCCTCCCTGGGGCCCAGACCTACCTTTCTGTGGGATGGTGAGTTTGCAGGGCAGGGCGAGGGCCATAATGGAATGCTGGCACACAAAGGCAGAGAGGCTCCCTGCAAGGAAGCAGGCAGCCCTGTATGAAGAGGGCCTTCCCAGCCCCCTCTTTGTGCAGGAGGGTTGGGGCCCCACCCTCGGGGTCCAGAGGCTGGGAAGGCCCCCTGAAGGAGTGGGGGGCTCACCAAAGTAGGGTTCCTCATCTGCTCCTTTGAGATGCACCCCTTTGGTAGAAGACTCAATGAGGAAATGTCGGATAAGGTCACTGCTGTCCTCTCCTGGACAGGGAAAGAAGAAACAGCATGTATGGATGGGAATTCCAGAGCCTGGTGTTAGCCAAACCCTGGGCCATTCTGTCCTGATCTGCCTTCTCTGGGTCTATCCCAAAGCTGTCTTGTCAGGTTTTGCCTTGGGTGGAGCCGTAGGTAGGACACTTATGTTCAAGACCTCCCCAGAGGAGCTAGCAGCACCTTTACTAAAATGCTTCTGTGTTCAGTAATTCCCCGTCTTGGTCAAGAGTTATCAGAAATGGTTCTGAATCACTGCTTAGAGCAAATATCAGCTCTTCAGTTTGGTTTCTCTCTTTACCAGCCCTGTCCCTAACATTGTTATTTTCCATCAGATGACCCCTGCTGCAGTGGGGTTGACCCCAGAGGGTGCACAGTGCCCTCTGACTCTTCACCAACTTACAGCTTCCTCCTCCATTTGGGCTTAGTGTCTGGCTTCCTTGGAAAACCAACACCTGCCCAGAAGTTACTTTTGTTTTCTTTTTACAGTGCTAGAGATTGAACCCTGTAGGCTTGGATTTAGCTCAGTTGGTAGAGCACCACTCTGTAGTCTGAGGTCCCGGTTCGATTCCCAGCACTGCAAAAATGGGAGAAGGACGTGGCAATCCACTCCTGAGGCAATCCTGAAACAATCAGCCATTGAAAACCCTATAAGGGTTCAATGTGAGTCGGACATGACTTGATAGCACCTAACAACAACAATAGGGATTGAACCCAGGGCCTTTTCATGCTAGGCAAGCACCCTACCACTGAGTTACACATTCAGGCCCTCACTTTTTTATTTCGACAGCAAGGCAGAATGTAAAGAACACAAGGTTGGGTTGTTATCTTCCGCTCTATCTCTTAACTGCTCTGGGGTCATTAACTCTCAGCCTCACTTGCCTAATCCTGTTAAATGAGAGGTACAATAGTAGGGTTTAGGTGAGGAACTGTTAGCCAGGTACTTTGTACTATAATTATCTGCTCTCACTTATCTCCCCAATGAGGTGGTGTCTGTGTGTGATTCCTCTGCATCCTTGGCTCCTTACACAGTGTCTAGAACGTGGTAGAGACCCCATAGATGTGTGTTGAGCTACTGGTTGAGCATGTGACATCACAGGCAAGTACATGAGAAGCTATCACACGTGTGTGCTTAGTTATTACACACAGGATAGGCTATTACACACGTGATTAGCTGTTCCACACAGGATAAGCCAGTGTACACATATTTTTACTACCTTAGGGTCCCTGGAGGTGAAGTCAGTCTGGGCAGAAATGAGTGCCCAGAGAGGGCAGCTTGGGGTGGAGCTGGGACTTTTTTCCTCCTTTCCCAGTACCAAGGTGGAACTGGGAATTTGGGGGGCTTGTGAAGGCAGGGGCCACTCAGGCTTGCAGTAAAAGATGTGTTTCAAGGTGCCTCAGTGACAGAGGGCAGCTGAGAGAGCCGGGGTGAACCCTCCTCCCAGGAGTCACTATGGGACTGGCCCAAGGTTGCCCTGAGAGGTAGCATCAGGCTGGGACAGAGCCGGACACGCACTGTTGCCTCTGAGAGGCCTGGAGTAAGCACAGGGACAAGGGAGTACCTGGTAGGTTCTGGGCTGATGCTGGCATCTCTTGTACCCTCAAGGCAAGGCCAAAGGAGCCTCTGTAGGAAGAACTGTCCCTGACGACGAAAGCGCCTGGCTCCTCCTTCCTCAGCAGCTCGATTGCTGGAACGATCCTTGGGTCAGAGGCAGATCCCACCCTGCACGGATACTCTCTGTCTCCAGCCCCACAGGGTCTTCATAGAAAGTCCTTACAGAATCACCTTTTGCTCTCAGGAAGTCCCTTCTACTATCTAATCCCTGCAGGTTTTCCTGTAGTTCCTATTTTATTTTATTGTGGTACTGGGAATTGAACCCAGGGCTTCGAGGTTGCATGCTTTGCAGGTGCTGGACTACTGAACTGCACCCCTAGCCCATTTTGTTTTTACTTTTTTGAGACAGGGTCTCACTAAGTTACGCAGACTGCCTCTGGTCTTGAACTTGTGATCCTCCTGCCTCCCAAGCTGCTGGGATTACAGGTGTGCGCCACCGTGCCCAGCCAAGTTCCTATTTTTTTCATGAGGCCCCTTTCTCAAGATATCCCACTCCCTGGGCCCGCTATTCACCATTGCCTTTATTGCCATGACCCAGGGCCCCACGCTGAGTGTAGGGTCACACCTGATTCCTGGGCCACTTGTCCCCCCGGAAACATAGTGCTTCCTTTTACCTTGCTCTCGGGTGATGCTTGGCTTAAACCAGTATTTGGATGTGTCCATCACAAACTTCATGGTGGGCTGAATGTCCCTGGCAGGACCTGGGGACAGAGAAGAGGGATCCTATAAGCTAGACAGAGGATTGCTGAGAGATGACCAGCGGAGAACACTTGAGACCCTGCCCTGATCCTCTGCCCAGAGGTCGCATTCAAGCCACCCTAGCTGACCCCATCTCCAGTGTATCTCCTAACTGCCTAAAGAGGTAAAACCAAACAGAAGAACACCAGGGCTTGGTGCCTCTGGGACTTAAAAGTCCCTTTGTATCCTGGGTAATGAATAAAAACCATTAGGTCACAAACCTAATGCTGCCTGGTGGGGACTCACAAAGGGATAGATAAAAGATTCTCAGAGGCATATTTGATTTTACATTCCCCTCCTCCTAATAATTCTAAAAGTTCCCTGGGGGTATAGTCAGCTTTGAAAAGAAGACAAAAAGAAACATAAAGGGCAGGAAAAGAGCAGAGCCTGGTGAAAGAGCCTGGGGCTGGAAGTCAGGAGCCTGAGTTCTTGACTGATTTGGGATAATGGTTCAGCTCCTGAAGCCCAGAGGAAACCAAGTGGGCAAAACAACCTTTGAGGGTCTTTAGTGTTTCAAAAGCTTATTAAATGAAAATGAAAACACACACACACACACACACACACACACACACACACACACGCATTTTTTAGTGCTGGGGATTGAACCCAGGGCCTTGTGCATGCGAGGCAAGCACTCTACTACTGAGCTACATCTCTAGTCCATTAAAATGAATTTTGTTTTGAGAATATTTTGCAGAATTTGATAAGATTGTGGAGTATAATTAGTGGTATCCTGGGGCATCACTAAAACAGATTAGGAATATCATCTGTTATGCAGAGTTGCTCTTTTAGATGCCAAAATGCCCATGTTCCTGGGTCCCTTAGGCAGAGAGCAATGGTTCACAATTTCGGCATCTCGAGGTGTGTCGTGGCTAGTTGAGAGTAATTCATTATACAAAAACATACTATGATCTGCAAATGACTTGTCCTAGGAAAGCACCGGAGAAAATTCAAAGGTACACATGATATGCTATTTTTTCCTGACTCGTGTGTGAGTGAGCAGTGGAAGGTGGATTGAAACCTGGATGGAGATCACTGATGGATGGGGAGCCAGGATGGCATCCGTGGGGCTCTGTGGGTAGGAGGGGTGTGCCCAGGGGTGCTAGGGCTCAGCCTCTGTGCTTACTGCTGTGGGTTCTGGTTGATTGCACTCTTTTTGGATTCCTGCAGTCACAGGCTCCAGGAAGGAGGGTGTTTGCCTTTTGTGGTTTTCATCTGTCTGCGCTGGAATGCATTGTCTCTGTTTCCTGGTTGCCCCCTCTGTGTTCTCGTCATTCATGGACGTCAGAGTGAGAACTGACGTGCCCTCTGGCCTTCCTTGGGTTAGTCATCAGCCTGCTGCTCCAGCATCCCGAGGATTGCCTGGCTTGCCCCCCAGAGCCCCACCCTGGTTCTTGCCCTTGCAACCCATCTGCCACACAGGGGCCAGGGTGAACCATGAAGCCTGCTCCACTGACCCTGCCTCTCCCCTGACCCTGCATCTCCCCTGTCCCAGACTCTCCGGTGAACCCCTGAGGGCTAAAAGGCAAAAATGTACTTTTTAGTTTGGCATTCAAGGCCTTTCACAATCTGGCTTAATTGCTCTTAATGACCTTGCTCTGCACTCGATATTCCAGGCGTTTCCTAAGTGTGCTGTGTACTTGCGCACCTTCCTGACTGTGGAGTCCTAGTTCTTGCTGCAAATGCCCTTCCTCTGCTTCTCTGGCCCCACACTTCTGATGTGCTTTCCGGATCCAGCTTGGATGTCACCTCTGTTCTCCAGACTGCATGAATCACTCCTTCCTCTTTTGCCCACGTGACTAGAGCATCTCTCTCTCTGCGCTTACCCTGCTCTACAGGGATTCTTGCTTTTTGCCTCTCTTTCTAGACTCTGTCCATCTCTGTTCTCACAATCTGGCACAGGGCCTGGTACACAGTAAGTACTCAATAAAAGTGTTGACTGGTTGATGCAGAAACCCATTGGTACTTTGTCCATTTTTCTTAGCCAAACTTTCTAATGCTGAGATATTGGTTAATGCTGAGATATTGGTTTACAACGTACCCTCCTGGGATGTGGTGAAGGGAGCATCTGGCAGGGTCTGGCTGTGGCTCTTGGTGGCCTGACAGGCGTGGCTGGGAGAAGTGGCTCCAGTCTGGATGAAGCCCGGGTGGCCCGGTGTCTGCTGTGGTGGGGGAGACTGTGGTTGTGCGCAGCCGTTGATCAGCACAATGGGTATGTCCACCATGGAGTTGGAGACAGACAGTGGGTAGCTGCTGGTCTGTCCCTTGGCCAGTGGAGGGGAGTGGGCTGCTCCTGGTTGGTCCTTGCTCAGAGTAGGGTTGCGAGGGGCCTGGACATCACTGGGTCTCACACAAAGGGATGCTGGGCCAACGCTGTGGAGGCTGGAGGAAGAGCTGGTTGGACTTTCCAAGGATCTAGAAGATGATCGATGACTGGAAATGCTGGAGTGGAGGAGGGACTGGCTGCTGCAGAGGACAGAGCAGGGACAGGGTTTTAGGGTGTTCGGGTGGACACTTTGGGCCAGAGCCAGGTTCTAGAATCTAGTGATCTAGGTACCACAGCTTTGGTCCAATAGAGCACTGCTCCCCTTCCCCAAGCCCAGAGTGAAGGGCACACCCACCTGATCCCCACGGGATGCTGAAAGATAACAGAAATGTCCCTGGACTGTTGTGTCTTTGGTCATGTAAAGTGGCCAAGTAGCAGGCCACATGGGCTTAAGCTGGTCTGGACTCCCTCTGCCTTCCCAGCCAGGCAGGTATGACTGAATTGTCACACCATGCTCCCCTGCCCATCACTGCAGCAGGCTGGACCTGGGCTGGACCTGCCCATAGCTGAAGCAGAGGAAACTCCCCAGCTGGA
>VMDO01028506.1:0-23842 GCA_007922755.1 Pedetes capensis
TCTTAGTGTATTTTTTATAGAAGATTAGAATGTATTAAAAGATTAGAATGGTGCTAAAGTCCAGACACCAGTATGAATTATATTTTATTTTAAGATACATATAGATAAATCCAGCTATAAATATTAACATGTATATGTAATGACTATATAGACACACATATATATGAATACATATATGCATTTGCATATGTGAGCACACAGATATATGCATGTCCATACATATATGTATATGTCTTTATACATAGGAAGAAATATGCATATATAAACACATGTACGTAGATAAAGTTAATTTACATACACAATAAGTTATATACAAAATTACATATTATGTACACAAATTGGATTAATATCACATATTATATACGCTGTCATATATATATATATATAAATTTACTATCTTCACTACATCTAGTAAAAAATGACAATCTTGATTTCAACACATATATCTCCTATAAAAAATACACTAAGAATTCTTTGAGAAATGTTTTTTTCTAGACCTGATGTGAAAAGAAAATACAAGATGAGTTGAATCATCTTGTGGCATCTGAAGTAAGAGAATACTGGAAAATAATAAAATTATTTCTAGCATGGTAGTGTTAAATAGAAACATGAACCAACTCAAAAGAGCTCCCAATGTTCAAAATTAGAATGAGTTGAGCAATATAATAAAGATGACATTGAATTACCCTGCAATGTCTAAAACAAGGATTCTTGAGTCTATATTGAGATTTATAAATAATAAGCAAATGAAGGAGAAAGGACAAGTCATCCTTGTGAAGTAAATGGAAAAATAGTAACTTCACAGTGAAGAAACCTGAATTGCACCTATTTAAACTCTGTAGTAGTCTTCCCCCAAACCTGTAATGCTAATCTAATCATAAGAACACTCAAGAGAAACCTGAATTGAGAGATAGTCTCTGAGAAAATGTCATGAATAATATGAAACCTAAGAAGAATTTACTACTGAATACAATTTGGGATCCTGGAATAGAAAATGGACATTAATGGAAAATCTAGTGGAGTAAAGTTTACAGATTAGTTAATTATATTTTCCCAATATTAATTTACATAGTTTTGACAAATATATCATGCATATGTAAGACACTTGCATTAGGAGAAAAGAAAGCAGAGTGTATAGAAACTCTATTATGTTTGTAACTTTTCTGTTTATCTAAAATTATTATAAAATTAAAGTTTTTGAAAAGTCCATAATTATGCACTATACTACTATTTTAAAGATTTCTGTAGATACTACTCTGGTAGAAGAATTGCCATATATAGAAACCAATCATTAGATTTTCAAAAGTTTTTGAATGAACTCCAAAAAGAAAGAGACATTTATACTAAATTCATCAAATAAAGAAATTTTAAGAGCAAGTGAAAAATAAATGAAAAACTCCTAAAATAAAAATGTTACAAGGAAAAATTATAATATTAACCTATAAAATTGCTGGGCCTGCTGGCTCATGCCTGTAATCACAGCACTGGGGAGGCTGAAGCAGTAGAATAATGAGTTTGAGGCCAGCATGAGATGCATAGATTGTTAAAAAAACAAACACCTCAAACAAACAAGTAAACATAATGCTCTAAAATCACCCTGGAAAAGAGAGAGTGAAAGAGAGAGGAGAGGAAAATGAGATACATATGGGTTGTTCTCATATAAGAACATTTGGCAGTATAATCATTCCAAATTACCAAAACAATTAGAAGTTTACTACAAAATGAAATAAAAACATTAAAATGTTAAAATCTGGCAAGTAGACTATAAATTTTATAATCATGGAGAAGCAGATAAAATACTTAAGTATATTTAGAAATAAGGAGGATATAACGGTTATTGCACTGTTGTTGTCATTGAGTCAGTGTCTGACTCATAGTGACCCTACATACAACAGGTGAAACCCTATTATCAGTTCTTCTCTGCTATTTATAGGGTTTTCAATGGCTGATTGTGTTTTGGGAGTGGGCTGCTGGGTCCTTCTCCCAGACCTACAGCACCTGGTGTTCCCAGACAGTCTCCCATCCAAGTACTAACCAAGTCCTACCCTCTTTAGCTTCCAAGATCTGATGGAATTGGACCACCACAGTGATATGGGTGCAGGAGGTTATTGCACTACTGGACATTAAATGATATTATGAAGATGAGATAGTAAAAAAAAATGTAATGTTTATCAGAAAGGGCCAGTAAAGAAAAAAATATGGACAGAGTCAAATGCAGAAACAGGTGCAATAATACATATGATAATGATTTTAGAGAATGAAGATGGAATGTAGTAATGGTGTTAGTACAATATAATCTCTATTTACAATTGTATATGCATTAATGTTTTATGTAAGTTTCTGTGGATATAGTATAGTTTAATAAAACTATGTATAGAAAATGGTCATAGCCAGATGCCATGGAGCATTCCTGTAGTGCCAGCAACTTGGAAGGCAGGAGGATCATGAGTTCCAGGTCAAGGACAGCCTACACAACTTAGCAAGACCTTCTTTCAAAATAAATAATATAAGCAAGGGGCTGATGGTGTAGCTCAGTGTTAGAGCACTTGCTTAGCATGTGCCAGTCCCTGGGTTCAATCCTTAGAATTGGGAGATAAAAGAAAAAAAGATTATTGGTATTGTTTTTCTATATTTTTAAAAAATTGGCTGTTTTTATAACTGTCATTTAAAAAAATTTAATTGTATCTCCTACTTAGAAAATGGTAGAATGGGAATTTTTGTATAATACTATAAATTAGTGTAGCATTTTCAGAGAGAATATGTATCACATGAATCTAAAGATTTAAAGGTTTGTATATAATCCATTCCTAAATAAATTTTGGAAGGGTTGTAATTTTAAATTTGTAAATTTTCATAAAATTACATGTTATATACACATCTGTATTTTATTTAGAAGTAAATTTTAATATTAAGTATATGTATTAACATATTTACACATACATATACATATTATTACAGACACCTTTTCATTCACACATATGTCAGTGAATTAAAATGAAATATAAAGATACCAAAAGAAAATAAAGGAAGAATATTATGTTAATGAAGTAGGAATGCTTGCAAGAGCCAGGTACAGTGGAGCACACCTATAATCCTAGGGGACTGGGTGGTGGAGGCAGGAGTATCACAGGTTAAAGACCAGAGGAAACTTGTGTAACTTCGTGAGACTCTGTCTCAAGATAAAAATGGAAAGTGTGCTGAGTGTACAACCCTGTGGTAGAGTGCTTGCAAAATGCATGTGCAAGGTACTGGGTTCAAATTCCCGGTAAGACACACACACTTGATTGCAAGATTGACTAGTTACTTTTTTACCAATATGTAATAATCAAATAAATACAATGAACAAAAATGAAGACAAAATTGTTTAGTAATATGTGATGCAATTTTAATGTTCTGAAAATAATTTTATAAATTTACAAAAAGAAAAACTCTAGGAGAAACTAGAAAAAGCACAAATAATCCATAAAAGAATTATTATCAAAAAGAAACAATGCATATAGAACACTCACTAGTAAGTAAAATTTGTACCAAAGTAGCAGTGAGTACCTACTTAAATACACACTACAGAATATACGTGTTGGCTAAAAGAGTTGCTCTATAGTCTAAAAGGTTCAGATCAGTACTATTCATTATAGACCCAAAGTGTCATCAACATAAATGCCAATCAACATCAAAACAGATTGTTGTTGTTGTTAGGTTCTGTAGGGTAGGACTCAGTGACACTATGTACAACAGATGAAACACTACCTGACATTGTGCCACTCCCAGCACTATTGTCAGTGTTTCTCAGGTATTCATACAGTTTTCAATAGTTGATTGTTTTTTGAGAGTGGGTTGCCAGGTCCTTCTCTCAAGTCCACACAACCTGGTGTTCCCAGGTGGTCTTCCATTCAAGTACTATCCAGGCCAACCCTGCTTAGCTTCCAAAATTTGATGAGATTGAATGCCATGGGGCTATGGCTGCAGGCAAAAATGGATTAGAATGTTAAACATGTTCGCACAAAATACTATTCAGCAATGAGAACAAAGAGCATAAGGATCTGTGTAACAGCATGAATGAGCCACAGAAACACTATGTTGATCAAAGGAGTACATGTTGTACAATTCCATTTTTACTAGTCTCACAATCAGAAATATGATAACTACCCTGGTAAGTATAGTGGTTAAAAGGATTTATGCAGTGCTGATGATGCTCTATTTGTGCCTGAAGATGGCTACCTGGGTTGTTTCACTTTGTTAATACTCATGAAGCAGTACATTCATGTACTTTTTAAATTGTTGTTGTTGCTGTTAGGTGCCCTCCAGTGGGTGTCTGACTCATAGTGATCCTAGGTACAACAGGTGAAACACTATTGTCAGTGCTTGTCCACTATTTATAGGATTTTCAATGGTGGATTGATTTTTGGTAGTGAGTGGCCTGGTCCTTCTCACAATTTTTTAAAATAGTTATATTAAACATCAATAAAACTGATTTGGAGTTAGGTACAGTGGTGAGTGCTTGTAATCTCAGCAGCTCAGGAGGCTGAGGCAGGAGGATCACAAATTTGAGGCCACTGGCAGTCAGTAACTTAGGCCCTGCTTCAAAACTAAAAAGTAAAAAATTGGGCTGGGAGTACTGCTCAGTGGTATAGCACTTGCAAAGTTTGTGCAAAGCCCTGGGTTCTACTCCCAAGTATATAAATGAATGGATGAATGAATGAATGAGTGAATAAATAAAATAACATTATGAGAAAAAATAGTAGAGATATTCTATTTCCCCATAGATGATATTTGGCAGCACTATGAGTTACTCTCCATTAGAAACTAGCTCTGAAGAGTAAATAAAGGCACCTGAGAGAACTTAATGATGTGGATGAGATTTGGTGTGATATGAAATTATTGGTGGAATAAGGAGAGATAGAGAGACTATGTCCAAAATGAGCAGAGGGAGGAAAAGCTAAGTACTCCGTTTTGAGGGCAATTCCCTGAGTGTGCATACAACTTTCTAGCTATATAGGACTTTCTGGTGTCAGGCGATTTTCGTACTGTCACATGAAAAGCTTAAGGCCATGATTCTTACCTTTCAGTGTAAATATTATTGGATGCATTTGTTACAAATGCAGATTCCTTAGGGAGTACCCAGTCATCTCTTGATGCTAGGCTTAGCAATTTTTATTTGTAACAAGATGCCCTACATGTTTCTGATATTGGTAGTCTGTTAATAGTACTTTGAGAAACAAATGTCAATCAATAGGAAAATGGATTGGTGTGTTAAGTTAGTTCATACAACCAAATATATAGTTGACCAAGGCTACACTAGGGTGTGTGATTGGTGATGAATATTAAAAGTTCTATAACATAGTAGGTACCAAAGTGTAGTTGGGAAAGACAACCATATATTTTTTCCTGACCCTAGACAATGTATCTGGGACTCAATAAATGGTAATAGTTGTTACTTATTAATAACAATAAAGTTTAAAGTTGTAAAACTGCCTAAATTGAGAATTTTACTTGATTAAAAAATGAGGCAGTGTTTGGATTGGAAGTAGTGAACTGATTTTTTAAGAAGAAAAAATAAAATAAAATACTAGTGGAAAGCTGTTACGTGCGTTCAAAGCTAGACTATGACATGAGTTTTGTAAAAGGGGCTAGATGGGAAGGAGAAAATTCTTCCAAGGACCCAACAGAAGAATACCATAATATGGCCATGGGTAACATTATACTCTATATTTTAGCTCACTGAGTTGGAGCTTGCTCAGCGGCCTGATTATACTTTCAATTACCCCAGGGCTAAGTATTTCTCAAGTGCTAAGTATAGGGAGATTTGGCATCTCAAAACTATCTTCTGCAATAGCATTTTTCAGGAATCCTCTAAAGAGAAAGTGACATTGCCAGGATAATTTTGAAGAACATTTTATTTAGCTACAATTCTGCTGTCATTTTCTATATGTTTGGTATTTCTCTCTCCTTTTGATTAATAGAGACATTCTCATAAATAAAAGATCTTGGTCTCTTGAAACTGTCTTGCTCTCTTATTTCCCCTGTGAAGTCATAATCCCCCATTTGTGACATCACAGTCTTTCCACTGCAATCAACAGTGATGTTTCAAGCTGGGGATTAAATGCTTCAGAAGAGGAAGACTTTACAAGAGCAGAGGGACTCTCAAGGAATAAAGATCCAATTAGCATGTAAATGCCCTTTTTAATTAAAAAAAGAAGAAAAGGAAGAAAAGCAAGGGATGAGTTGTAGATAGTCCCACTGATTACAGTGGTTTTCTTTGAAATAATGAATCTAGCCTTCTGCTTCACTCCCCTCTTCTGTTCCCAGTTTCCTGCCCTTATCCCACATCCTTTCAGTGAAAGTGTGTTCAAACTTAAGGAAACAGTAAAGATGGAGAGATGCTGAAGACTCTAAATATGGATGTTGTTCTTCTGGTCATAGTTTCTGGTCCTATTAACTTGACTAGGACTGAGCTAACATTAGAGAATGGGTTTTTTTAAGAAAGAGTTGTTCCAAATCTGCATGATCTAACATTGTGCTCATTCTCTAATATTGTTTTGAACTAACTCTCATCTCTATCATCAGCTTTAACCATGTTATATTATATGGTCTTCAGTTTATTAAATTCCCAGAGCTTTTGTCCACTGCAGAACTTCACTACATGCTACTCTTTCACCCAGCAACATGCTTCTTCCACAATATTCTCACATCTTGTAGTCACATCTCATCATTCCAGTTGGAACTTGAATGTGACTCTCCTGACAAGGCTTCATTGACCACAGGTCACTTCAAGGAAATTAGAAACTTGATACTTTATCATCTTTAGCACCTTGAGATTATTCTAGCCAGTATTATAGCTACCCCCCATGTATCTGTTACCTTGTTATACTGTGGTGTCTTGTGGGTTGCTGTGAGTCTGAAAAGTATGCCACCAGTATTTCAGATACCAACAGGGCCACTCATGATGGACAGGTTTCAGCTGAGCTTCCAGACTAAGACAGACTAGGGAGGAGGACCCACTAGTCCACTCCCGAAACAATTAGCCATTGAATACCCTATGAATAACAGAGAAGCACTGTGAAATATAGTGCTTGGAAATGAGCCCCTCAGTCTGGAAGGCATTCAAAAGAAGACTGGGGAAGAGTTGCCTCCCCAACCTAGATTTGACCTTAAAAATGGGAGCAGAATAAAACTCTTGGGACCTCCTTTTGCTGATGTGGTACAACTCAAAATGAGGACAAACATAGTGACTGCAACAAAGGGCTCAAACATAGAAAGATTCTGGGCATGGTTACACATAGGGTGATTATGAGTCAGACCTGACTCAATAGCACCTAACAACAACAAAGAAACCATAGTTATATTAAGTGTGAGTGAATCTACAGTGAATGTTTCAATTTGAAACAAATTTATTACAGTAAAAGACATGTTGCCATTAATCCCCCTCGAAATACTCTCCTTATACTCAAACACACTTATACCTTCATTCTTGCCACTTTCTGAAACAGTTTTCATGTTCGCTTGTGTGTATATCTTTAGTTTCATCCTCCATTATGACCAGACTCCATGTTAAAAATCATTTCTAATATGGCAATTTCTGCCAAGTAAAACATTACAATGTATCGTTGTCCACCTTCTTTACGATATCCTGCGCCATGTAACCTCTGGCTCTTCCACAAAAGTCAAAATGGCCACAAAAAGTAAGTATTTTGGAAATGATTCAAGAAAGGCCAACTAAAGATATTCATGAGAGAGGACTTATAGACTGCTTCACAAAGTGTTAAGAATGATGAGACAACTGTATTTGAAGCCAGGGGGAGTATTTTCAGGGAGAATAATGACCACACATCTTTTACTGTAATAGTTTTTTTTTTCTAAATAATCATTCATTGTGTCTTTTGATCATAATTGATAAAATATTTTTGTGGTTTTCATGTTTATGGGTAAAGTCTTCCTTCTCCAATAAATTATCTACCTGATGAATGCAAGTAACACATCTGCTCTGTCACTCCTGTATTTTGGTGATCTGGCCAATATCTCAATGTCACATGTAAATACGTTAAACTTGTAACTAAGACAATTTTTATGACTCTAAAATATCATCTTCATCAACAAGAGCAACAAATAATATAGTGATTACCAAGAGTAATATAGAACCTACTATAGATTAAGCACTGGTCTATATTGATATGTATATATAAAATCTAATCTTCACAAAGCTCCTGTGGCATAGGCACCATCACTATTTCCTTTTGACACACAAAGACACCATGACTCAAAACACAGTAATAGTTGCTGAGAACATTATGGAGTAGGTATAAGTCAGGCATCTCTGTTATGCCTGGCTTGTATGTTTTATTCATTGGATTTGTGGATTGGTGGCCCAAGTGTCAATGGGGATGGAGCTATATAGTCTAGAAGGAGAGGATACTCATGTTTGCAAGTGTGGAGGAAGGCTGCAGAGATGAGGATGCCCTTCATTTGCTCTTGAAGCAGGTGTAGATGTTACTGAAATATATAAGGGAATTCCAAAACCATGGTCAGTTATGGGGAAATTGAAGGGCTGGGATATTGACTAATGAGGTAATCATGAATGGACTAGATTTATAGAAGTGGAAGATGTTTGTGTTGTAAATCTGATGATCATATGTAACATACACATGTCAGTAATTAGGGCAGAGGGGTGCTCATTACAAGTACCTTACCAACTATGTGACCCAGTAAATTTTTCATTTGTAAAATAAAACAAATTAACCAAATGACCCCTACAATTATTCAAGTTTTAACTAATTATATGACCTTGTGTTGTAAGGAAAACAGATATTTTAATCTTCACTTTATTGGTGAAGAAATTGAAGTTCTGGAGAAATTGAATGGCTTGATAAGTGTAACACATGTAGTAAACGTCAGAACTGAATCTAGAACTGAGATATTCTGACATCGAGTTCTCAGAAGAATAGTATTAAAGAAGGGAAAGTTTGGGGATAGTATTTAATATATCCATTATTCTAAAGGTAATATGGCAGAACAGTAAAATAGGCTTAATAAAAATTCAATTACTTTTAATAAACCATGATTTCTTATTTAAAAAACATTCATTTACAAGTTTTTAAACAAATAAAACATATCAACAGTTATTTTGGAATATTCATTTGCCCCTCCCTCTATCCCTCAGTTTTCTTAAATTTTTTTTAAACTGAATTTTTTTTAACAGAAGTTTTGACTGGCTAGACCACTTTGATAATTCAGGCTCAGAAGTTGTTATTATTTGTCTTAAATAACATCTGTCTTCTTGCCATTTCTTCTATGCTACATGTAAGAGAAATCATATTCTTTAAAGACAATGTGGCTTGGTCTGTGTTTGAAAAGAAAGAAAAGGAAAGAAAGGGGGAAAACCCCCCACTGATCTTGCAGTTGTTCACAGTGAGGTTCACCCATCAGAGCTGAAAATAACCTATATTTTATTTCCTTTATTTTTAGAAAACTGCTGTGGACACAGGGGTGGCCGAGTGGCCAGCTGTGCCCTGAAATGCCTGAAGCCATTGCAATCAGTGCTACACTGTCTGAGGCTCCCAAAATGAAACACTTTGAACACTCATTCAAAGGTGTGAGAGCATGAAATTGGCACAATGGCCAGCCACCACAGCACTTCCCATTTTTTTGCACTGCCTTCTGCTTCCCTTGTCTGCCCTTTCTGCTCTTTGTCTCTTGATTCTGACAGTTCTTCAACTGAGTGCTTAAAGAGTGGTGGCAGCCTGGGAGAGAGAACTGGAATGTGTTCATAGGCAAGTCTCTATTTTGAAGTAAAGAAATCTGAGGAAAAACAATTGCAGTCAAAAAACTCTGAAATAGTTGTCTTAGATAGGCAAAGTGGACCCTGGGAAAGGCAATGCACACTTGTTGACACATCATTGCAGAGATCATTTGTTAGTTCAAATCAAAAGAGCTCAGCATTGATACAAATTCACTATCTTAGAAAATATTTGAGTCATTCCCATGTCATTTTCATCTTTGCATCCTCAGCTGGACTCAATTGGGACATTCTTAGTGCTTTGGGAAGATGCTACCAAAATTCTTGCTTGTAGTAGACTGCAGGACCATTCCTGGCAAGTGGAATTCTCACTATTTTTACCTCGTGTATTATTGAATGAAACAAAGACACAGCAAATTTATATTTCACTCAGCAACTGTTTTGTGGAAAGTTTCTCAAAATGAGTCAGTACATTACTGGCACATCCCAGGTTGTCACAGGAAATTCTCTTCTCTGTTCCTTCACCCATTTTTCCAAGAATTCAGTCTTCTTTATTACCGATATCTACTCAAGAGTCAACTTGACACAATTAATCCAGAAATCTTACTTTTATTGCTAGTTCCTATTCTCCAGTATTTTTTATGTGTAAGGATATGATATTCTATATCATTCTATGGGTTTATTTCCATGAAATTCCTTTTATGCTCATAATCTTGCCCCATCCGTCTTGCATTTCATGCAGTATCCAAGTAAGTCTAGGTGTCTGCCTCAGGGATAGGAGGTCACAGCAGAAAATGGAGGACAAAGGTGCCAATTCTTAGCTTTTTAATTATAAAATTGATTTTTAAACTTCAAAGTGGAAAGAAAAGCTTTTCAAATTTCAAAACCCAATATGACAGGAGAGGAAAAAGATTTAAATTTTTTAAAATCTATGCCCAAAACAATAGATGTAAACAGAATGTACAAAGGAAAAAATTAGTATTTGTTTTCTAGAATTGTAAATACAAAATGGACTAATAGAGTGATGAATATCAGAGGGGAAATAATAACTAGATGTTGGTGGCTGGCTCCAAGAATAGGCAACATTTCTGTTAGACTAGAAGTACCAACTATAATTCTAAGTAAGCACACATATTATTTCTGACAGAAATGGATGCTTCCATGGTCAGAGATCATGAGCCTCTTCTTATCATCTCTCCTTTCCCAATCTTATACCTCTCCAAACATACATAGCAGGCCAATCCTGAATGAGAGCAATTTACTCACTTATTCTCTGTGCTTGATTAGAAGTCATTTAACAGAAAAGTCTGCTCGTTTCATCATTGTATAACCCGTGATCATTTACTATAACAAGTGCTTGGTGGATCACAGCCAAATAAATAAAATTGAATTTCTATTCAGTAGCTGACCATTTCATAGGCCCAGATATGAAGCTGACCTGCTCTCCTATATATCAGCCTTGTGGTTTTTTTTGTATATCTTTATACATGTATTTCCCCCACATGGTTGTCAGTTTGCCTTATTGTGGGGGCTTGTGTGTTGCTGTGATGATGAAAGCTATTCCATCTGGATTTCAGGTACCAGTATGGCCACCCATGGTGGACAGGATTCAGGTGGGCATCCTGAAAAAGACAGACTAGGAAGAAGAACCCTGCAGTGCACTCCCAAAACAATTAGACTTTGAAAACTCTATGAAAAGCCGAGAAACACTGTCAAATATTGTGAAGGAAAATGAACCCTTCAGGCTGGAAGACATTCAAGACAACGCTAGAAGAGCTGCTTCCTCAAAGTAGAGTTGACCTTAAAGACAGGAATGGAGTAAAGGCCCTGGTACCTCCTTTTGCTGATGTGACATGACTTAAAATTAGAAGAAATGTAGTGACTTCAACATTGGACTCAAACATAGAAAGATCATGTGCATGGCACAGTGTTGGGTAAATGTTTTGTTCTGTTACATGCGGGATCTCTATGAGTCAGATCCAACTTGATGGCACACAACAACAATACATGTGTTTAGATAATTATGTCTAGGTATGTGTGTTTGTATGGTAGAACCTGGAGAAAAACATAATATTTATCTAATGATATATCATTTAAGATGTAGTAAGCTGACAGCCATAGCACTGTGGCATCCAATCAAGTCAGATCTCAGAAATTAAGCAGTGTTGGGCCTATTTAGTACTCGGATGGGAACACCAGGTCCTGTAGGCTTGGGAGAAGGACTCAACAGCCCATTCCCCCCAAAAATCTAGCAATTGAAAACCCTATGAATAGCAAAGAAGCATTGACTATAGTGTTTCACCTGTTATAAGTAGGGTCACTATCAGTTGGACACCTACTCCACGGCACCTAACAACAACAACAAGCAGAAAATATGACAAATTAGCTTAAGTAATAAGGAAAATTAATAATCCTCAAAAAGTATAAGTGCTCTGGATCACTGTAACATTTGAATCTAGGTTACATCTTCCTTTTAGTTCTTTCTCTAGATATTACCTTTGTCTTTGTCCTATGTTATCCATTGTTATGTAATCTTAGTTTCAAGTGTCTTATATGGGAACCCGTATAACAACAACAGCTTCTTCCTTTTGTTCCTTTATAGAAGTAAAGGAACTTTTCAAAGAAACTTTCCTCCCAATACTTCTTCATTGGCTAGAAATGGTCCACTGGCAAAATGAGATAAACTAGTCTCTAGCACACTATGAGGATCACTCTGAGTTGGCACCTAATCACAACAATAACAAAGTCTCTAGCAAAGGCATTGGTACAAATTGCTGAAATTATAGAGAATTGTTCAAGTCATTGGCGAAGGGTGGTCCCTCCCAAAAATGATGTTGTATTTGCAAGGAACAAAAGTATCATGATAACAGTGTCTGACAAAGTGATAATAGTTTTAGTAACTAAAAGTTTTGAGTAGTTACTCTATTTAAACCACTCTGATGAACAGTTAAGTATACTATTGCATTTAGTAAGCATGACAATACCTCAACAAATAGATATAGCACAACTCACACACGTGAATAGACATGACCAAGTTTACACATATAATAAGTGACCAAGAGAAGCCTAGAGATTTAAAGCAATGCTGTTTCCAAAGCCACATTATTTTACAATAAATTACTGGTGTTCCACAGTGAAGAATTGAAAGAGCATAAGCTTTAGAAGCCTGGGAGTTTAAATAAAGATGTGTTTCATGAGTTGAATGAACTATTTGCCAAGGCCACCATGGTCACTTCCTTTAACATGTAATAGGCTTATTTAAACACAGTCCTTGCTGATGTAAACTTCCTTATAATTGGAATACAAAAGCTGCCTTCAAATCTCCCTCCCAGCCTCCCCATTAATGATCTGTTAAAGGTCACTCAAATCTGGATTTCTTTGTCAATTAGATTGAGTAAAAGAAGGCTAGAAATTGGCCATAGAGGATGATTCAATCAATCAAAGGCATGAACTTGTGAAATTTAACCATGACTCATTTCTTCTCCATAAAGACAAATATTATCGTTAATGAGTAACAATACTCTGTCTGCAAACAGCTTTCTGCAAGTTTCCAAATGCAACTTCCACTGACTTATCAATCAGTGAAGCTTCAAACTAGAGCTTGCATCTAGATAATCATTATATGTGGGTGCTATCTTTTTAGTAGCCAAATTCACATGGCTTCATCAAGTAAGAAATTTTCAAGCTGATCTCCCTTCTATTTCCCTTTTTCCAAATCCAACTGTAAGAGTTATTCTATTCTTCCTTCGTAGTCATGACCTTCTCCATCTTATCCATTTACTCAGCAATTAAGAACAAACTTTTCCTCAATTATTGCCTTACTACCTGTCTCTCTCTTATGTCCTCTAGCAATTCCAGGCTTTTGTGCAAAGACACAAGCCATTTCTGACCCTACATTGATGCATTGCTATATAACTATTTAATGTGTGGGAAATAATGCTTACCTAAATACCAAGAATAGAGACAATATCCAGTGACAGTTCTCTTCCAATTATTACCAACTTCAATGTTTGGGAAATGGCCAGCCCATCATAGATATCCTATAGAAATCTATTAGAATGTGTGTTAATTTACTTTTTTACTTAATTTATCTGCCTGCATACAGATCTGGGAATGTGTTCAGAGACAGAAGCATACATCAGTATGGACAGGGAATGTGTGGTAAGTGGGTTGGAGACACTCAATACTGCTAGCGAAGGCCTAGGAAGGTAAATGATTATGAATTTGTCAATCATCATCAATAAGGCAAAAAACTGTGAACTATTTTCACTTCCTGATTGCCTAACTTTTATTTCTCTTTCTTATCTTATTTATATTTCATTCAATGACAGACAGTGTACCCTATTTTTAAAAAACTAATATTCTTAATGTACAAGAATACTTGCCAAACTATCTACTCTGTTTTGTATATTTAAAATACTAAAAGACTCAGGCAAAGAATACATCCATCAGCTATTGAATGTACTGATGAGATTAAAAATTCTGCATATTCACCTGACTCCATCTACTTTTTTCTGTGGTTCTGTGGCCTCAAGCTGCTTACTGCAAATTAGATTTTGCCTTAATATGCTAATGTTGAATAAGCGAATTGGGCTCTAAATAATTAAGTTGTGAGAAGTACAAAACCAAAGCAATCTATTAATGCAATATGAACATCCCTTGATTATATTTATAGAGTGAATTTACCTGCTTTAAGTGGTGAATTAGAATCGAAAGGTAAATTGAAATTCAGAAGAAAATGTCATCATAAAGCATCACCATCTTTTGCTTTTTTCCCTTTTGCTGTTTCAAATAACAGGGTCATTACTCAGGGATACCACTCAAATAAGGCCACAAGAAGTGCCTTATGATCTAAGGCCACAAGAAGAGCCTCTTAATCGATAGACTGTCTTTGATCAGAATTACACATTCTTGGTCTTCTTCCTATCTCCACCAAAGGAAATCATTCCATAACAGTTAATGTACATTGGTTTGCTTACAGTATTTTTGTAATATTGTAGCCTGGTGCTTTGTTGCATAAATATTTAAATCATGTAAAGAAATTGTTAAATAATGTCAACTCTCAGTATCCATGGGAGGAGAATTCCATTTCCACTTCCAGATACCAAAATTTATGGATACCCAAGTCCTTTATATAAAATGGCATAGTATTTTTACATAACCACTCATATCCTTTGGTATATTTTAAACAACTCTAGAAACTTGTAATATCTACTACAATATAAATGCTAAGTAAACTGTTGTTACATTGTGTTTTTTAGGGAATAATGGCAAGAAAAATGTCTACGTGTTCAGAATAAATGTAATTATTTCTTTAGAATATTTTTATCTGCATTTGGTTGCATTTATGAATGCAGAATCCATGGATATAGAAGGATGCCTGTCCACTGCATGTATCTTTGTATATATGTGTGTGTATGTGTGTATGTATATGCTTGTGTATATATATGTATATACCCCTATAATATATGTGTATGTATATATATATGTATGTATGTGTATATATATATATATATATATATATATATATATATATATATATATGGCTGAGATTTAGCTCAGTTGGTAGAGCCCTGCACTGCAGTCACTGAGGTCTCGAGTTCAAATTCCCAGCACTACAAAAATGTGAGAAGGACCTGGCAATCCACTCCCAAGGCAATCCCGAACAGTCAACAGTCATCCAGTCATCCATTGAAAACCCTATGAGGGGCGCTATGAGTTGGATACCAACTTGATGGCACCTAACAACAACCATATATATATATATATATATATATATATATATGTTTATATATATATATATCTTTATTTATATATATACATATATATATATATATTTACCTTTGTTTTTTCTCTTGGTGGCTCTATTGGTAAAACCAGGAACCTCAGAGTCAATATCTCTTCCTTTTGTGGCCTTTTAATGGGTATTGACATGAGTGTGTAACATGGTATCCATAAAGTCAATGAGTTTTAAAAGAATTTTCTAGGCCCATGAAGACATCTGGAACAGAATAGAAGACCCAGAAATACCTCAACACACCTATGGCCACCTTATTTTCAACAAAGGAGCAAAGCAAGTAAACTGGAAAAAGGATAGCCTTTTCAATAAATGGTGCTGGGAAACATAGTCATCCGCATGCAGAAAAATGAAAACTGACCCACATCTCTCAATATGCACGAGAGTTAACTCAAAATGGATAAAAGATCTCAACACAAAACCTGAAACTATAAAACTTACAGAAGACAAGATAGGCAATACACTTCATCATATAGGAATAGGAAAGTATTTCCTTAATAAGACTCCAATTGCTCAAGAAATTGCAACAAGAATAGATAAATGGGATTACATGAAATTAAAAAGCTTTTGTACAGCAAAAGAAACAATTAACAGAGTCAAGGAAACCCCTACTGAATGGGAAAAACTTTCTGCGTCCTATATATCAGACAAAGGTCTAATTAACAGAATTTATAAAGAACTCAAGAAAAAAACTCCCAAGAAAACAAATAACCCAATACACAAATGGGCAAAGGAACTGAGTAGACAGTTCTCAAATGAAGAGGTCTGTAAAGCCATGAAACACATGAAAAAATGCTCAATATCCCTAGCCACTAGGCACATGCAAATTAAAACAACTCTGAGATTTCACCTTTCACCAGTAAGAATGGCCAAGATCAATAAAACAAATAACAAATACTGGCGAGGTTGTGGAGAAAAGGGAACACTCTTACATTATTGGTGGAGCTGTAAATTGGTCCAACCACTGTGGAAATCAATACAGAGGTATTTTTAAAAACTAAAAATAGATCTACCATATGACCCAGCTATAATACTATTGGGAATTTACCCAAAGGAAGATATGTCATCATACCACAGAGACACCTGCATCTCCATGTTCAATGCAGCGCTTTTCACAATAGCAAGGATATGGAATCAACCAAAGTGTCCTTCAACAGAAGAATGGATAAAAAATACTATGGTACATATACACAATGGAATACTACTCAGCAATCAAAAAAGTGAAAATAAGGCCATTCGCAGTAAAATGGATGGAACTGGAGAAAATTATTTTAAGTGAACGAACACAAGCTCAGAAAGAGAAACACCACACATTCTCACTCATATGTGGGGCTGAATCAAAATTATAAGAAGGAAAAAATCCTACACAAAGGTCAGATCATAAAAAAAATGCTAAGAGTGGTGTTATTATAGATGGTCTAGAAAATTCATGTAATAGTTCTGACAAGGTAAAAGGAAAGTTCACTACAGAAAAAGTTTCTGTCTTAAACAGAACTGGAACCCAAGGATATATAGAAAAATATTACCATAAAAAGACAAGTAAATGGTAGAGAATTCTTTGATGGGAATTGGGACGGGGGAGGAAGCATACAAGAGGGTAAGGGGGAACCTATATGAATAATGTACAACAAAATGTATATATGGAAATGTCACAATGAAAAGCATGTCAGAATGAATCACATTAAGGTATACATTAAAAATTTCCAATAAAAAAAGATAACTTTGCTGATGAAAAAAAAAAAGAATTTTCTATGCCCTTGACAAACAGTTTGGAAAAAAACAAAGAATCAAATGTTTTACTAAAATAAGATGCCTAGATATGGGCCAAAGTAGAAAGTCAGTTCAAGCATGAATGCTCCAGAGTGACTCAGGCCTCGACATTTAAGTTAAGGAGCTCCATTCTCAGATCTAGAACACTTCAATGCAAGTTTCAACTGGGACTTGAGGAATAGTGAAAGAGTGGAAAGTTTAGATCTTCATTCATTAATTACCCGGTTGACCTTAAGGTTATGAAGATTCCACCCTGAACACCACCAAGTTGTCCCTGGGGCTCTTGACTCTTACCCTTGGAGAGGGGTAAAATTGCAGAGAGGCAACCTGAGAGGCTTAAATATGAGGTAAGGAGTGGATGAGGTTGAGGATGGAGAATTAAGAAGAAAAAGGGAAGCAACCAAAGCAGGGATATCAGAAACCTGCCAGAAAAAAAGTCCTGTTATTTGTTCTCAGGCAGCCAAGTCCTGGCTGCTCTGGCCAAAATATGAATGAATATACATGCTCTGAAAATCCCCAACTGTGAGAAGATGAAGGGAGGGGGCAACAAAGTGAAAAACAACCAAATAAATAAAAATCATCCAAATAAAGAAACATAAATATTTTCTGAATTCTTCATGTGGTCCATGCTATCTACTGTTTCCCTGAAAAACTGAATTATGATTCCCCCAAATCACAGCCTTATTGTATTTTTCTACAGCGTTGCCATAATAGATGATGAATCATTAAGTAGCACCTGCCACAGAAAAGAACCCTTTTCAGTCACAGTGCATTCTCACCCTGTGAACTGCAATTAAGCCCATATTTTTTGCTTCCCAATCTATCTCATTAGCACAGATTTGAAAAATAACTAATGATGAAATGTTTCACATTTGCTAATAGAGACTTAATAAATTTGCCTTTTTTGATTTGTAATTTGGGAGTAGGAAGTATTTGATGTATGGAACTAGCAGTTTGACTACTATCTCTGTCACTTTGTTTTGTTTTGTTCTTTTAACTTGAACAACAAGAATCTCAGTGTCCCCATCTATAAATTGAGGTCCATATTAACTGCTTCAGAATTATGAGAATAAAATGAAAAATATATAAAAGGCCCCTGTTGGATACTCAGAAATGTGCACACATATATGCACATAAACACAATGTTTACATGTATCATTCGCAACGTGTAGTTTCATACTTTAGAGTACTTTTTAATGATGGATACCCAGACAGGTTCCTCCACCAGCTTGGAGTGCTCACTCTTGATCAGCATATAGTTCTATTTTTTCAAGTTCGGCTAGTCTTCTGACCCTAAGGACACTACATAGCCCTACACTATGAAGAAAGTAGCCTTTGGAGGTAGCCTATCAGGACTCTCCCTTTGTTTCTTCTTTTCCTCCTCATACTTATACTTAACAATTTCAAGTTAATTTCACTAAATATTCCCTTCTAACATAGAATTTCTCTGCTTATAAACCTCCATTAGCTTCTCACTCTCCACACAATAAAGTTCAATAAAAGATATCACTACTTCCAGGAAACTACATTGGAATACCCTACTTCCATGCTATTTTTTTCTATTCCAAATTCACATTTTCAACAACTCCCATGATCAGATCACTATTCATTCCCACGTACTGTTCTTGGGTGCTAGGGCAGTAGAGATTGCATCTTCCTCTCCAATAACACTGACCATATTTCCCTGCAAATAAAAGTCACTTAGAGCTGTGGATATAGCTCAGTGGTAGAGAAGTTGCCTAACATGCCTGAGGCCCCAGCACTGTGGGGAGGGTGATCCTTCTTTTTGTTGTTAATATTAATATTAATAGCAATTTCATGCAAGAGTAAAATCACATTATAGTTCTGTGCACCTATCTCAGGTGCTTAATTAGTCCTATGGTATTGCAGAAAGAAGAGGTAAATTGTGCATAGAGTAAGCAAATTATTTTCTCTCATTTCCACATGTGTAGACATAAGTTCTTTACATGTATTTTAGAGAGGGGGGGAGAGAGACTCTCACACACAGTTGATGAGGGAGGATATGGGAGAAGAGAGAGATTGTACTTAAAGGTTACTGTTCTGCTGGCCTTATCATCTGGAAGAAGAAGACATGCCATTTCCACTAAAACAGGTTTTTATTTTTTAATTTAATGTCATCATTACCAGTTTATACTCTTGAAGAATTTCTTATTCTCAGAGAAATGAAGGAAACAGGTATCCAATGATCTCAAACCCATATACAGTGGTGCCTAAAATCTTCAATCCCAGAATCAGTGAAATGGTCTGAATACACAATCTGAAAAGGTCAAATTGGCCAAGAATATAATTGGACCCAACATCACATTGTAATTAAAGCTACAGAAGGTTTGAACATGCCACCTCTCTGTCTCTCAAATGCAGAAGGAAACACAAATTTCACAGACCACAGGAAAATGCACTGATTAATTACATGGTGATGTGATATTATTCCTGCCAGGATAGTCCCTCTGAAATGTCAGCAGGATTAAAACTGCCACATCTTCCTCCCAGACTCTAATCTTAAAGGGCCCCAGGATGAAAACACAGCAATTACGTTCACAGACTGTGTCAATTTTACAATAGAAAAAAGAGCATTCCCAACAGAAAATAATTATAGCACTGCTTAATGATTGATTTAACATAGAAAACCCATCTAATTCCTTTTGTCATTACAATCTACAGTACTAACAATCTAACAATACTGCCTTCATAGATAGACATTACATTAGCATTAAGAATAATGCTAATACAACACACAGTTTAACTTGTTATATTTTGAGTTGGCAATGCCCCCCCATGCAGTTATTAGTGAAGAACACCTTCAGAGTGAGACCAACCAGCTGAGAATTTGCTTTTCAGCATCCGTGCAAATGCAAAAGAGCATTGTAATCCAAAGTAGTCTCCTGCATACTTCATA
The DNA here is from genome assembly GCA_007922755.1 of Pedetes capensis. Taxonomy (NCBI): domain Eukaryota; kingdom Metazoa; phylum Chordata; class Mammalia; order Rodentia; family Pedetidae; genus Pedetes; species Pedetes capensis. The sequence continues at coordinate 20,215 of VMDO01028506.1, forward strand.
CAGCAGGAGAGAATGTGTTTTCTGTTTTCCTAAGATACAATTCCACAGGAAAACAAGCTCTAGCAAATTGATTCGTGATGATTCCAAAAGGATCCCTATGTGCATGACATGCAAATGTTAAGTCTTAGAAAAGATTACCTATAGAAATCTAACTAGTCTACCAGTCAATAAGCATATTACAGTCTAAAGAAAAACAAAACAAAGCAATTATGAAGAGTCCTGTGGCTCCCTTGAGCTGAGTGATATGGTGACAACAAGATCATTATAGACCACTTAGAATAAAAATTAGAAAAAGCCAAAAGAAATATGGAAATTTACTATCCTCTATAGAATTCTACAGGAGATTGTGGGAGTGTTTAAGGGTTTCCATCCCTGGCACTGATACCCTCTCAGAGATTAGTACCAGGCACAGTTCAGCTGCCTAAGTATCTGATCCAATCTGGGCCATTACTCCATTCACCCACTTCATAAACGGCAAATCTTGACTGAAGGCCTACCTGTGGGATGTGCTCAGAATCAGTGGACCTTAATGCATGTTATTATGTTGTTTCTGCAAGAATCACTTGAAAAATGTAGAATGTGACTCCATGATCAGTCTTTAGTGCCTGATACAAAACAGTTGGTGGAAAGGTCAGTATGCATTTTAGATGCTCAGGTAGTCAGACTATATACATTAAATCCAGTTTCATCAAGGTATTACATGTACCATATATGGGAAGCAAACTAATTTATTTTACATCATCTACTGATACGTAAAATGAGGATAATAATTGGACCCCTTCCCCCAACAGACTTTTTGTGAAAACTAAGTGAATTAATACATGGAAAGACCTTAGATCAATACCGAACACATTTGAGCATTAGCTATTACTCCTAGACCTTGGCTGGGGTACTTGCAGAGCTTCTCTTTATTCTGAATCTCTTTAATAGAATCTTCTGATTTTAAGTGGATAAATTGTTCATCTTTCCTTTGAAAAGGGAATGAATAGAGGTATTGGTTCATATGTTCTTTCCATTAGGCTTATCTTTCATTGAAAGCATATGCTTCAGAATTTGGTTTTCCATTTTGGACTTCTGTGAAAATAATTGGTGATAGTCTGTCTGGATAAGCTAGATTCTCTAGGTGAATCAAGATTTTGGACCCACTGAATAGAAAACACATATAAGACCCTGTCAAATCATTATCATTTGAAAAACTATGAGTCAGTTTCTAACTAAATCTTTCAGTGCTTCTCTTTAATTACAAATTAGTCTTTAGTGGTGTTAATAAAGATAGTACTATAACATATTGGGGTTGTTGTTGTGCCTGCAGCTGTACTACTGTGGCATCTGATCCCATCAAAGATCTAGGAAGTTAAGAGTGGTCGGGCCCGGTTAGTACTTGGATGGGAGACTGCCTGGGAACACCAGGTGCTGTAGGCTTGGGAGAAGGACCTGGCAAACCACTCCCAAAAAACAATAAGCTATTGAAAACTACAATTTGCAGAGAAGAACTGAGAATAGGGTTTTACCTCTTGCACATAGGGTCGCTATGAGTTGGACACCTACTAGATGGCATCTAACAACTACAACAAATAATATCTTGGGGTGGGTAACCACATTATGGTATGGTCTCCTCTTCTGACTCAGAAGGAACATTTTGGTAGCTTGGGAAATATTCATGATGGAATCAGGAAATCAAGTCTTCCTCAGGCTATCCACAAAAGAAATATCTATGACTACAGAAATCCATGTTGTTTTATTCATCCTTAGTTGTTGTTGTTAGGTGTGGTTGAATAGGGTCCAACTCATAGCAACCCTATGTACTACAGAATGCAACACTTCCTGACACTCTGTCATGACTAGCACTATGTCAGTGCTTCTCTGCTATCCATAGGGTTTTTGATGGTTTATTATTTTGGGAGTGGGCTGCCAGGTCTTTCTCTCATTTTTGTGGTGCTGGGGATCAAACTCAAGGCCTCACAGCATGCAGAGCATGTACTCTACCAACTGAGCTAAACCCTAGCCCCTTATTCATCCTTAGACTGTAATTCTCATATCTGTCAATCTCTATGTTGCTATGTATCTCTTTCTGTCTTTACCTGTCCTCCCTCCTTCTTTCAAATTTTCTTTTTTTTCTTTTACACATACGTATTTCTTTTGTCCTCACAATCTTCTCTAGAGAAAATTCCACTTCTCACAAAAAAGGAAATTAGTCCTTGAGTATCTTCTAGCATGTAATAAACTTGACCTTACATATTTGCCAGACACTAATAGATGTGTAGGCTGGGATTTAGCTCAGTTGGTAGAAAGATGCTCTGCAATCTCTGAGGTCCCAAGTTCAATTCCCAGCACCACAAAAATGGGAGAAGGACATTGCAACCCACTCCCGAGGCAATCCCGAAAACAATCAGCCATTGAAAACCCGATAAGTGTCACTATGAGTCGGACACGACTCGACAGCACCTAACAATGACAACAATAGATGTGTAGAAGAGAATGAAATCAGTCTATATGTCCTTGAGATTCCTACTCATGAGAGTATGGTAGGTGCTACAATTTCAGTTCAATTTCTACATCAGAAAAATCAGTGGTCAACTTTAATTTCTTTAAGATAAAAAACATTAGCTTTTCTTACAATGGATTATATTTAATTAAAATGTTTTAATCTATGAGTATGATCCTTTCAATAAAATAAGAAAAGAAAGAGGGAAAGAAAAAACCTCCATCAAGCAGACAATTTGACTCTGTGCATCTTTTCTTCCCCCACCCAGGAGTGGTAATGTCACTTTTGATTATATTATATTTATTGCAAGTCAAAATCTTTCTATTTCCTTGAAGAGTGCTGGAAGTATGGATTATGGTTCATTCTATCATTCTTTCTACACTGAGATTTCTAATATAGTTTCATGCACATATTTCAATAAATCCCTAATTCAATCTGCAACAGAGTTTTGGCAGGGCTAGTTATTGCCATTATATGAACTCTCCCTCCAGTCTCCACCTCCTCACTATTTTATTTCAATTGTTCTATTGGGTTCTAGGGCAGATTGAACTAAAATAAAGATCAAGGGATTTTTTTTGCTGGTTGGCAATTGCCTTCTCAATACTCATTCATACTAATTAGACATACTAATTAACTAATGATGAGGGATTATGTGACTAAGGTGAGGGTTTAAAGAATGGACAATGCACTTTCTCCTGCTTCTTGGCTAGAATAAGGCTGCTGCTTAGGTGGGAGTAACAATTTGACTTTCCAGAGTATTACTTTCTCTCTCTCTCTCTCTCTCTCTCTCTCTATATATATATATATATATATATATATATGAATAAAAAATGTAAAGAATGGTTTCTGATTTGGTTTTTAAAAATCACTGATAGTGTGATCTGACCTTTGAGTAGGATTTTTCCTTCTTGTAATTTTGAGTCAGCTCTCTCATATGAGTGAGAACATTAAAAGGGGGGGAGGGAAGATAAGAATGAGGTCAATACAAATGGACTAAAAATCACATGTAATTGTTCTAACAAGATAGAAACAAAGACCACTACAAGAAAAGTTTCTATCTTAAACAGAAATGGAACCCAAGGACATATAGAAAAATACTATATAGTAAAAGATAGAGAAGACTTGGATGGGAAACTTAGATAG
>VMDO01028507.1:0-23844 GCA_007922755.1 Pedetes capensis
TACTTGTCTTGCCAAGTAGATCACATTAATCTCCTATACACACACACCTTGTTCCCCTCAGCAGTCGTGGCGTACTAAGGACCATGCCCCAGGCATGTGAGGAGTAGGTGCGTGCAGACCTGGGCTATCTAGCCCAGACCCACACACTCATTCCCCTGCCTCTGCTCTATATAAGTCACCAGAAGGCAAACCAGGATAGGAGACTCTGAAGGTCTACGATGCAGTCTGGGACCTCTTGTGGGGGTTCTGGGACCATGAAGGGAAGTGTTTTCTTGAGAAACAGATCTGCTCAGTGCCCTCCAGCATCCCAGGGAATGACCCCCCAAGCCAGTTTGGACACCACCCTCTGGGGGATGACAGCCATTCCCTCCCACATCATCAGCCAGAGAGTGGGGGCTTGGTGCTATAGGATTCCTAGTCAAGGTGAGGTTGTATGTACCTTCAGGTCAAAATAAGCTGTGGACTCTAGAAACCCAAGTCAATCTATGCTGACCAAGGGGCATTTGTGCAGCTGGGAAGCGGGGATAAAGAAAGGAGAGAGGCTGAGCTGCAGGCTGCATGAAAGCCCCCTTCTTAGGAGGAGCTCACAAAGGGCTCCCTTATGTTTTCACAGTCCATTTTCACACCTGTTCCAGGGAATGAGGTGACCACAAGTGCTCCTGTGAAGAAGAGCAAGGTAAGAGGAACCTGTAGGTGGCACCACCATGATATTTGTACCAGATCATTGAACCAGACCAAGATCAGCAAGCAGGCCAAGGTGGAGGGAGCTAGGAAATAGTTAAAGTGACATGGAGTCTCTTTACTCACTGGGCAATCAACAGGGACTGGTTAAATGTCCCACTGACCACCCAGTACTGGGCAGCCAGCAGGGAATTTGACAAGCAAGGTAAAAACCTGCATTTTGCCTTTGAGGACCTGTTACAACCTAGAGGGACAAAGGCACTGGGCACCCATCAGTTTTCAGGGATGTGGAAGGCCTATGAGGTTGGCCTGCTGAAGTCATAAGACCCCAACCTGCCTACTTAAACTGGCAGGTTGTTTTCTGTTGCCAGAAAGCAGATGGACTTAATGTGGAAATCTTGGTTATCTCACACTGATCAGAGTTTGACATCTGATTAATAAGAATGAGAAGGAGAGTCATCATGTAGTGAATGCAATTTGGTACTCGAAACTGTTCAATGCAGGAGCCCACTTATGTGGTGGGTGTAGGAGACCAGATGGAAATGAGAGTGAGAACCGCCAAATCAAAGATCCTTTCAGAATGGTTTCAGCTTTTACAAAAACAGAGGAAAAGTACCAGACCAAGGCAGTTTTCCTCTTGTTGGACCCTAGGATTTGCGGCATGCATGCTGAGGGAATGGGGAGATGTGTGATGTGTCACCACCAAGGCCACCAGACAGTGGTCCTTTCCTTGGCCAGACCTCAGAGATTTACCTGACCTACCCGGTTAATGGCACAAGTGAAGCAGTGATTGGCAATGGCTGCATTTCTGGCTTCAATTGACCATAGGGACTCACTGTGAGAGAGAAACAGAAAGATCCAGGTTGCAGCCTTCCCAGCCAGATGCTCGGCCTGAAGCGCAGCCTGCCTTCCCAGGCCAGGAAAGCTATTGTACCCAGGTTACTTCAAACCAGCAAGTGGAGCAGAGTATCATGGTGCAAACCCATAATACCACCCCTTGGTAGGCTGAGGCAGGAGGACCTCAAATCAAGGCCAGCCTTGGATAGAGAGTGATTTCTAGTCCATCTTGGTCTCCATAGTGAGACTGTGTCTCAAGAACAAAACAAAACAAAACAAAAACCAGAATCAGACCAGCTTGTCCTCAGCACCTTGCATAAGCATAAGCACTTTTCTTGGAAAGGGCGGCTGCCGGGAGGATCGACATGAAGTGGTGTACTGGTAGTCAAACAGCACCGGGTCAGAACCTCATCCTAAGCCTGAGATTCCTTCTTGAAAACTTCCTCAAGGGGGTCTGAGAAGACAAGTGGACATGTAGATGAAGCTCCACATGCTAGGGCTTTCATAACTGCCATGTTTTACCTCTGGGATGGGATGGGTAGAACCCTGGTTAATGTCAGTGTGGATCTGTGGGCCTGGGACCTGGGCCTGAGAAGACTGAGCATGAGCCTTTTCCACTTTAACCTCACTCTAGTAACCTGCTGTGCCACCTTACAAAGCAGTCTCCAAGGGCCAGATTTCAGGCAGACTAAACCAGAAAGCCACTTGGGTTATGATGTTCTGGCGTCACAGTCTGTAGCATTGCCACCTCTGGGCGGACCCTTGCTTCCCAACACCTTCCCATTTCCCTTCTCTAGACCCTGCATCTCTAAGCAGAGGCTCCTTGGTTCCCTTATTGCCCACTCCACAAGTACGGGTGAGCTACAGACCTTCCTAAGTCCAGCATCCATCAAAGAGAGAGAGTGTGGTATGGACCTCACCCCAATCAGAGACCCTGTCCTTCAGCCTGCCAACTGGATGCCACATGGGATTCAGTGGGCCTTCTGGTCACTGAGTATCTCTTCTCAAGGAATAATATCATTAAGATTCTAGATGGGAGCTGAGCATGTCATCTCATGCCTATTAATAGCACTCAGGAGACTGAGACAGGAGGATAGCAAGTTCACAGTCAGCCTGGGCTACACAGGAAGTTCTAGGCCACCCTGTGCTGCCTAGTGAGATCCTGTCTCAAAAAACAAAAACAAAAATGAGAACAGAAACAAACAAAAAAGGATTGTAGATGCAGAGAAACAATGTCCACCTAGAAACATGGAATGATTAGGAGCAAAATGTCCTGGAATCTTCCTTTCTGTCAGTGTGCACTTGGTTTCAACCAGGGAGTACGTTCAGCGTGTGGGTGCTTATCACAAGCCTAATTCTCAGGAGGATTCACAGGTCTGGAAAGGGATAAAGAAAAAAAATCAAAGGCTTGATTGAAGGGACTCATTTTGCTATTTTTCCCCCAGCTGCTAAGCCAAGCTGACAAAATGTTTAAAAAAGAAAGGTGTTTTACAGAAATACACCTGCAGATGGCATTTGGGGGAATTAAAAAGGCACTTGCAGGGTGATTGCCATAAAATATCTTTCTTGCAATTCTCCAGGGAGGTGTTCTGCATAGGATTCAAATCCACACCTGGCAAGGAAACATGTGCTCTTGAAACCACCAAGGGAAAGGAAGCAGGCGGTTCGTGAGAGTCCAGGTAGTTCTGGAAACATGGAGTTGGCCAGGAGCATGGTGATATTTGCATATTCCCAGTGCAGCATACACAATCTCCTAAAAATAATCACAGTGGGAAGACAAAATGCAGTGAAGGGATGGGATGGAGACTTTTGGAAACATGACCACACAAAGCAGAAATCGTCATGTACTCAAGCTAAACTGGACACCTCTTGGGATTGTCAAGGTGACTCAATGAATGAAGAGCACTTATGATTTATTGTGGGCTTAGAACTCTGGGAAAAAAATTATCAAGGACCCCTTGCTGACCTTTAGTGAAGGCACATGTGTATGTTTGTCTCTGAAAGGGGGTGAAAAGATGCCAGAAATGGGGATGGCCAGTTCTGGAAGATGTGATTCAACATAGGGGTACTTGGCATTGAGCTGGAAAACATAACCAATTCTGCAAATGATCATATATCATTTTGAGACAATCATCCAGATTCCCATCATCCTAATAAACCCCCTTTTACAATTTTTCCATACTCTGTAATCATCCTAGCCTATAGCCATAACACTGTGGTGTCCAATCCCGTCAGATCTCGGAAGCTAAGCAGGACTGGGCCTGGTTAGTACTTGGATGGAATACCGCCCAGGAACACCAGGTACTGTAGGCTTGGGAGAAGGACCAAGCAACCCACTCCCAAAAAACAATCAGCCATTGAAAACCCTATAAATAGCAGAGAAGCGCTAACAATACTGTTTTGCCTGTTGTACATAGGGTCTCTATGAGCCAGACACTGACTCCATGGCACCAAACAACAACAGCAACATAACCATCCTTGTCCATGGGCCAAAAAATTTTACAGACTTCTGACCTCTATATGGATACATCTTTTTATTGCTCATAAGCTTTTATCAAGGTGCTGCATTATCTTCATAATGACACTCTTCGAGGCAATAACCCATGGAAGAAATGGGCTGAAATTTATTTAACCTTGACATTTCTCTCACTGCCAGCTTTTCTTCTATTGTAAATAAAGCTGCCACAAACATCTTCACCTGCACAGCCTCGTCCTCTTATATTACTTCCTCAGGCTACAGTTCCAAGAGTATCATTATCTGGTAAAAGGGCATGAACTAAAAGTTTCAGCTTATGAAGCCCATGGCTGCAGTTTTTACTGCTGACTGCACTTGGAAGCTGGATGATTCTTGGCTGAGGATGAGGAAGGAAAATCAATCATTTAAATAAGCCTAAAAGGCTGCTGTCATATTAATTAAATAATAGTCATATTAACTGGCCTTCCTTGTAGATGTATGGATATTACTCTATCAGTGACAAAATTCACCTTGAGTGTATCCCACCTGAGTTCAGAGAGCCCCTCAAGAACAGGTTTAATGCAATAGACACAAATGATAGAAGACCAGATGAATTGTGGTATGACATCAAAGATATCATTCATGAGGAAAGCAAAAGGTTATTAGAAAGGCAGGAAAAAAAGAAAAGACCGAATTACATCTCAAAAGAGACTCTGAAGCTTTCCCTTGAATGTCAAGTAGCTAAAGTAAAAGGAAGACATGATGAAGTTAAGAAACTAAACAGAAGATTTCAAAAGGCAGCTTGAGAAGACTGAATCAAATATTTTAATGACATGTGCAAAGAGCTGGAGATAGAAAACCAAAAGGGAAGAACACACTACATTTTTCTCAAACTTAAGAATTTCAAGAAAAAAATTCAAGCCTCGAGTGGCAATAGTGAAAGATTCTACAAGGAAAATATTAAATGATGCAGGAAACATCAAAAGAAGATGGAAGGAATACAAAGAGTCATTATACAAAAAAGAATTGATGGATGACCAACCATTTCAAGAGGCTGCATATTATAAGGAACCAAAGGTATTGTAGGATGAAGTAGAAGATGCCTTGAAGGAATTGGTGAAACACAAGGCTCCAGGAATTGGTGGAACACCAATAGAGATGTTTCAACAAACAGATATAGCACTGGAGGTGCTAACGTGGTTCTGCCAAAAGATTTGGAAAACAGCTACCTGGCCAACTGACTGAAAGAGATCCATAGTTGTGCCTATTCCCAAGAAGGGGGATCCAACCGAAGGTGGAAACTATCAAACAATATCATTAATATCAGATGCAAGCAAAACTTTACTAAAGATCATTTAAAAGTGACTGCAGCAATATATAGGGAACCAGGGGAACAGGGAACTGCCGGAAAATCAAGCCAGATTCAGAAGAGGGCAGGGAACCAGGGACATCATGGCTGATATCAGATGGATATGAGCCAAAAGCAGAGACTGTAAAAAAGATGTCTGTCTATGTTTTATCGACTGTGCAAAGGCATTCAACTGTGTGGATCATAACAAATTATGGATAACACTGTGAAGAATGGGAATACCAGAGCACCTAATTGTACTCATGAGGAATCTGTACATGGACCAGGAAGCAGTTGTTCAAACAGAACAAGGAAACATTTCTTGGTTTAAAATTCAGAAAGGGCTGTGCGTCAGGGCTGTATCCTTTCACTATATCTCTTCAGTTTCTATGCTGAGCAAATAATCCAAGAAGTTGGACTTTATGAAGAAGAATGACACATCAGGATTGGAGGAAGACTCATTAACAACCTGCATAATGCAGATAACACAACTCTGCTTGCTAAAAGTGAAGAAGATTTGAAATATTTACTGATGAAGATCAAAGCCTTCAGTATGGATTGTGACTCAACATCAACAAAACAAAAATCTTTACAACTGGGTCAGTATGCAACTTCACAATAAATGGAGAAAAGATTGACATTGTCCACAATTTTGCTTTACTTGGTTCTACAATCAATACCCATGGAAGCAGCAGCCAAGAAATCAAAAAGTACATTGCTTTGGGAAAAGCTGTGGCAAAAGATCTCTTTAGAGTATTGAAAAGTAAAGATGTCACATTGAAGACAAAAGTGCACCTGACTCATGCCATGGTATTTTCAGTTGCATCATGTGGTTGTGAAATCTGGACACTGAATAAGGGAGACAGGAAAAGAACTGATGCTTTTGAATTATGGGGCTGGAGACAAATATTGCATATACCATGGATTTCCAAAAGAAGCAACATATCTGTCCTAGAAGAAGTGCAACCAGAGTGCTCCTTGGAAGCAAAAATGGCTAGATTGCATCATTTTGCACTTTTGGGCATGTAGTCAGGAGGGACCAATCCCTGGAGAAGGACATCAGGTTTGGGAGAGTGACAGGTCAACACAAAAAAGGAAACCCCTCCACTAGATGGATTGACACAGTATCTGCCACAATGGGCTTAAACATAAATCAGATTGTGTGTGTGGCACAGAATGGGGGAGTGTTTTGTTCTGCTGTACCTAGGGTCACTATGGGTCAGACCTGACTCAAGGGCACCTAACAACAATAGGCTGCTGAGAACATAAGCGGTTATGTACATATTACATTGGGCTGCTTCTGTTTGCTTAATCTGAGTTAATAAAAGCCCAAGATAGCAGGTCAGGGAGGACCTCTGCATGCACGTGGCAAGGTAGCTATCTGTGTCTGTGGCCACAGATTTGCCTGACCTGCCCCAGGAGGCAATACCAACCCAGGTGCCCAGGGAGTAGGCTACAGGTTCCTCTAGGGACCTCTGAGTAGGGGATGGAGTTCTTGGAATGTCTTACACATAGTTGGTAAAAGGGGGGATGTTTCAGGGGGTATCCCCAAGGTTCCACCCAGGCCTGGTAGCCTGATGACCAGTAATGACCTTGCCTTGCAACTGCCAATGATGATGTCCCTTGTGTTCAAGTCACCATGAAACCATAGTATGTTCTCTGAGGGGAATCCTGAGGGAAGATCCAAGCTCTGATAGTGGAGCCCACACCCTCTGCAGATCCCCTTGGGCATCCAGCCTGGGCTTAAGGACATCCCTGGCAGGGGAGGCAGATAGGAACCCCTTTCTCTCATCCTTGCCCCTCTGCTTGGCCCTTGGGGTACTGCCTGCAGGATGTCATCAGTGACAGCACAAAGGGACAGGGCAAGCTGTGTCCCAAAGAGATCTGCTCCTGGAGTTTTTATTGCCTCCTCTCACTTATTTCAAAATTGACCAGGATCAGGCAGCAACCTGGATGTGCACATGTGGTGGACAATGGAGCAGATCCTGCTGCTCTCAGACCAGCCCTGTGTTATCTGCAGGGGGCTAAAGATTAACCCCAGGGTACACAGGGGAGGGGTCCATCTTCCCCATCCCGCCTCCAACTGTTACTGAGAAACCTGTGGTCCTTCTCTCTCCAGGGAAACTTTATTAAGCCCTGTAGATGGTTTATTGCCTTCCTGACCAGCCTGAGAGTGTCCCGAACCCCCATAATCAGCAATGGAGGCCAAAGAAATGGGGACATCACATCTTGAACTGTGCTTATTAAAAAATCAAGTTCAGATATATTATCTCAGGCATTATGTAGACTGCATTTCCCTCCTTCCAATCAATGCCCTGTATCTCACCTATGAATTTCCACTAGCCAATCAAAATAGCCTCCTGACTTATGCCTTGGTCACAGATAGGCATTCGAAGTCCCGTGTAACAACTACATACACAGGCAGGCACATTCACCTATGTTCACACCTACTGTCAACTTGACACAAGGGTATGGGTCACCTCAGACACCATGTGAGCCACAGGCAAGAAACACCGCCCCTTGCTGAGCATGGTGGCTCATGCCCATAATCCTAGCAACTCAGGAAGCAGAGACAGGAGGGTCACATGTTCAAGGCCAGAGGCAGATTGTTTAACTTAGCAAGATTCTGTCTCAAGATAAATAATTTTAAAAAGGGTTAGGGGTGCAGATTAATGGAAAAGCATATGCAAAACCTATGTGTGAGGCCCTGGGTTCAGCCTCTGGCACAGAAAAAAAAAAAAAAAAAACACCCTTTAAAATGAGGATTGGACCATGCCTGGTTAGGAGATAGGAGCCCAAAGGGGGCCACAAGAATTACCTCAAAAAACAAAAAACAAAACAACAACAAAAAAACACCCTTTAAAACTAGGATTGGACCATTCCTGGTTAGGAGATAGGAGCCCAAAGGGGGCCACAAGAATTATTTCATGTTTGTACATTGTTAATTTTTGTTTTAACTTATGTGGCACTTACTTTAAAGAATTTCAGAAAGTCAAATCAGGTTACATTAAAAAGCAGGAGATATATATATATATATATATATATATATATATATAAAAGAACAGTATGCTAAAGGTGTTTGGGACTCATCTGAGAATTCCTTCTGAATCCCTTTTGTCCATGTAATGTCAGGCAATGTCATTAGACCATCTAAGCACCACAGCCACACTGTGTGTGCGCCAGCATCACATGATGTCATGTTATTCTGCACAGGTCCCTCCCCACAGGAAGGCCTGCTGAGATCTATACACTGAAGGCAATCAACCTGGGCTGCTGAGCAGCTCACCTTATTAAAATCACCCACTCTGGGGATGTGGTTCTTCCTGATCTTTCCCATGATTGCTCTAGAATTGGAGATCACCACAGCTGTGTTCCACAGGACACCCCCATGATCTCTGTCTCTTTCCAACAAGGGAAATACCACCATATCCTGCTTCTTTGCCAGCTGGAAGAATAAAATCCAGAGTTCCACTTTCAAGTCAATTGCCTTGGCTTTTACTGCAGAAGAATTAATGAAACAATCAAGCTTGATTTGGAGCTACTTGCAGCAGCTATTGCCTGACACGCTCAATGCCAGTGTTGTACTGATGCCCAGGCTTAACTAAATAAGAATTATTACTGGCCAGGCTTGCTGCAACATGTTTATAATCCCAGCATTCACAGGGCCCACAAGCTGGAGGCCAGCTTGGCTTACATAATAAGACCCTGTCTCAAAAAATGAAAACATTTTTAAAAATAGTTAAAAAGAATAATCATTATCCTTGAGCACTACTGGTAAGAATGTGAAATGGTACTTCTGCTGTGGAAAACTGTATGAAGCTTCCTCAAAGAGTTAAACATAACTAAGAATTATAATATGGCTGGGCGCAGTGGCACACGCCTGTAATCCCAGCGACTGGGGAGGCAGAGTCAGGAGGATCGCAAGTTAGAGACCAGAGGGAGTCTGTATAATTTAGTGAGACCCTGTCTCAAAAAAGTAAAAAAATGGGCTGAGGGTGCAGCTCAGTGGTACAGCACTTGCAAAGCATGCAAGTGAGAGGCCCTGGGTTCAACGCCCAGTACTGCAAAAAAAAAAAAAAAAAAAAAAAAAGAATCACAATATGATCCCACTTCCAGCTACATATCCAAAAGAACTGAAAGCAGGCACTCAAAGAGATAGTTCTATCCCCATACTCATAGCCGCAAATAGATAAAATGTGGTATATACACAGGTTGGAATATTATCCACTCTTAAAGGAAAGAAATCGTGTCACATGTTCCAAATGGAAGAACCTTCAGGATATTATGCCGAATGACATTAGCCAGTCAGAAAAATACAAACACCATATGATTCCACTTGTTTAAAATACCTAGTGTAATCAAATTCACAAAAACAGAAAGTAGAATGGTGGTTGCCAGGGGATGGAAGCAGGGAAGAATGAGGAGCCTTTTTTTTTTTTTTTTTTTGTGGTCCTGGATGTTGAACCCAGGGCCTCGCGCCTACATGCTTTGCAAGTGCTGGAGCAATGAGCTGCGCCCCCAGCCCTTTTTTTTCTTTTTACGTTTTGAGACAGGGTCTCAATAAATTACACAGACTGCCTCTGACTGCCTCTGGTCTCGAACTTGTGATCCTCCTGCCTCCACCTCCCAAGCTGCAGGGATTACAGGCATGCGCCACCGCGCCCGGTAGGAGCCATTCTTTAATGAATACCAAATATCAGATTTATGTGACACAAAAATTCTGGAGATTTGCTGCACAACAAAGAATGTACTTAACACGACTGAACTGTACATGTAAATAAGGGTAAATTTTATGATTTTTGCCACAATAAATAAGAGAACAAAAAAGAGCAATCATTATACTTCTCTACCTCATCTCCTCAGATCTTTGGCACCATCTTAATCTATTTTGTTGCTATAATCTAATACCAGAGACCAGGTTACACATAAAGAGCAGAGATTTCTTTTTTACAGTTCTGGAGGCTGAGAAGTTCCAGTTTGAGGGGTCAGCGTCTGGAGAGGGCCTTCGTGCTGTGTTATCCCGTAGTAGAAGGCAGGACAAGAGAGCAAGAGGGGCTGACATTTTTTTTTTTTTTTTTTTTCTGTAGTGCTGGGTATTGAACCCAGGGCCTTGTGCATGCTAGGCAAGTGCTCTACCACTGAGCTAGATCCCAAGTCCTTGGTCTTTTTCAGAAATAGTTTCAGTTTGTAGCTCAGACTTGCCTTGAACTTGACATCTAGCCCAGGCTGGCTTTGAACTCAAGATCCTTCTCAACCTCCTGAGTTCTGGGATTATAGGTATGCACCATCATGCCTGGCTCCAGATTGCTTTATAACAAACCCACACTCAATATAAGTGGCATTAATCCACTCATGAGGGGTCTGCAAAGGCCCACCTCACAAAGCTTGGGGGCTAAGTTTCTAACACATCAACTTCGGGGAACACATTCAAGGCAGGCACTGAATTCCTTTTGTGTTGAATAAGAACATCAGGACCTGGTAACCATAAGGGTGAGCAGCCCCAGCTGGTCACTTGTCTTTAATTCTAACTAGCCCAGCATTACTTCTGGCCTTAGTGACAGGAGAAAAGGGAAGGCACACTTGGATGGCAACACTAGGAGCTGCATTAAGGAAAGCCTTGGGCTCCAGGTCCCTCTTGTTGCCAACAAGTGTCTCCTGGCACCAAATCTCATTCACATCCTTCCTCCAGCCCTAGTTAAGGTTCACCAACAGCAATGTCTCCTACATTTTCCATAGCAAGAAAACAATAACCTGATGAGTGAGTGATTTTTTTCACCCCATATCCTCAGAATTGTTGTTGTTGTTATTAGGTGCTGTCGAGTCAGGTGCAACTCAGGGCGACCCTCATACAGTTTTCAATGGCTGATTGTTTCGGGACTGCTTCGGGAGTGGATTGTCAGGTCCTTCTCCTGTTTTTGTGTTGCTAGGGATTGAACTGAGGGCCTCAGAGAGTGCAGCGTGGCGCTCTACCAACTGAGCTTAACCCCAGCCCCATATCCTAAGAATACTGACATTTAAAATCAGAAATCAGTATTGATAAAACCACTATGGCTATAGTTCTCCCCACCAATCTGCCAAGTATATATATAAAATCTGGGTTAATTTTGTGTTTTTGAGACAGGGTCTTGCTATGTAGCCCAGGCTGGCCTTGAATTCATGATCCTACTGCTTCAGCCTCCTAAGTGCTGGCATTACACATATGTGATACTATGCCCGGCCAAACTCTGAATGAGAATACAAAGAAGAGTTTTGTTTTGTTTTGTTTTATACTTTTCAGGACTGGGTCTGAAGCCAGGGCCTCACACAAACTTTGCAAATGCTCTGCCACTAAGCTGCACCTCTAGCCCCTTTTTTTTATTACACAGGCTGCTTCTGGCCCTGAACCTGCAATCCTCCTACCTCTGTCTCCTAAATCACTGGGATTATAAGCATAAACCACAACACCGCAATTGAAAGGAGTTCTTCTACTAGAGCTGAGAATAAAGATAAATTACCATTACCTCTGAGTGTTATAGGGTTTTCTGAAAGCAGCTTTATTAAAATAGAATTCTTGTAGCATAAAACTCACTCTTTTAAAGTGTACATTTCAGTGGCTTTTAGTATGTTCACAGAGTTGTGCAACTGTCACCAAAGTCTAACTATGGAGCATTTTCATCACTCTAAACAAAAACCCTATGCCCACTCCACTCCCCTTAAACCCTCACCCCCCTGCTCTGGCAATCACAAATCTGATTGCTGTCTCTAAGGATTTGCCTATTCTGGACAGTTCATATAAATGGGATCAGATCACATGCTTTATTAAGTCTTAATAAAGAAAAATGTAAAACAATCTCTACACTGATGAGATAGGCCATGTGTTGAAGCTTAGGCTGAGTTAAGGAAATGGCAAGTGGGACAGGTAAAGTTCTAGAAAGGCATGAATGCCCGTGGTTCCTCAGTGCCAGCTGTGGCTCTTGCCAGACTTACTGCGGAAGTCATTCCCAGACCATCCCTCCCTCAGCTGCAGATCTCTCTCCTAAAAAGGCCATAAGGGCCTTTCTGGCTCTGAAACTCTGTGATTTTAAGTGAAAGTGCACTAAAACGTTGCAACAAATAGTCTTATCTGGTCAAACAGGCACAAAACAGGAGCATTTGCCATGGTGAAGGGCCCCATCTGACAGCAATGGCTGTGCTCTGTGACCTGCAGAGCTTCCGCAGCTGCTGCCACTGGAGCAGTTCATGTCTCACCTTCTGACAAAACCTGGTGGTAAATCCGTCCTCTGCAGACTCAGCAAATTCTGTCCATGGAAGCTTCTCTCTTGTGCAGAAAGCAAAGAGCATGACTGTAAAGAGGAGAAAGGGCAGAATCATATCATGCATCCTGGAGTGGGTGCCCTCAGCCCAGAAGCAGGAGGTCACCAACAGGACTCTCCTCCTCCCAGGGACAGGGAAGCTTCTTTAGAAATGAGAAAAACCATTCACTTAATGACCCCACAAGAAGGCTGAGAACCACTGGACAGGATGAGGATGTCCAAGGCTAAATGTGTTATTCTCAGGAACTCTGGCTGGAACCCAGCAGGGAGATAATACAGTAGCAGATTTCATTAAACTGTTTTTTGCTTTTTGTGTATATCTGTGGTACTGGAGATCAAACCCAGGGCCTTGCATATACTAGGCAAGCTCTCTACCACTGAGCTATAAGCCAGACATATATTCCCCCTAGTGCTAGGATCAAACCCAAGGTTTCACATATGTCAGGCAAGTGTTCTACCACTGAGCTCTACCTTCAAACCTAAACTCACTGGTTTTTGTTTGCATTCTCTCAAATGGTGGGTACATACACACGTAGGAAAAGTTCAGGGGCATCTGTCATTCCCACACATACTGGGTTCAAATTGGCAGTTTTCTGTGCAGGAGTGAGAGGTGGATGGCTGGGGTGGGCATCAAGACCTTCGGTTGTATGTGTAATATTGCACTACAGCCTTGGAAAAATCTGGAATATCTACAATATGTAAAGTTATCTTAATGTCTGCCAGTGTATTGTGTGAACTGGTACCTCACTGTAATTAAATATGTCTCCCTTGGTTTGAGATGTAGGTCAGTGGTAGAGTGCTTGCCTAACATGCTTAAGGTCTTAGGTTCATCCCTATTGTTGTTGTTGTTAGGTGCTGTTGAGTCGGTATCCGACTCATAGTGACCCTCATAGGGTTTTCAATGGCAGACTGTTTCGGGATTGCCTTGGGAGTGGATTGCCAGGTCCTTCTCCCATTTTTGCGATGCTGGGAATTGAACTTAGGACCTCAGAGACTGCAGCACAGTGCTCTACCAACTGAGCTAAATCCCAGCCCCAGGTTCATCCCTAGTACTGCAGAAATAAAGAAAAGTAAATATATAAGTTTCCCTTATCACTGGTAAGGGTGAGCACATTGTTGCACATTCCCTGCACATTCTGGATTCATCCCATTCTATGTTCTTTTTCACACCATTTGCCCGTTTCTTACTAGGTGGTTTCTTACGGGGCTGCTTGGCTTTTTCTCTTGATTTGGAGTACTGAATACCTTGTCTGGACATGCAACACACTCATTAGCTCTCCTTTTTCAACATGAACCCAACTCTGTTTGTTTTGAAGTGATTCACTGAATGGACACTTCTAGATGCCTGCTACAGCTCTGCTGGCTCTGAACTGACCCACACAGAGGAGAGTTTGCAGGATGCTTCATGATGTGACTGGATGATGTTTAACTAGCTTTGGCATGAGGTTTGTGGACTGTTTAGACAAAATTTCCCAAACACAGTGCCAGATAATATAGTTAATAGTAACAGGTAGGTTTGGCCCTTTCATTTCACAGAGAAGAATGAGAAACCATAGCCTCTCAATACCTTCCAGTTCCAGGAAGCCTCGTCCTAAGACTGAGCTAGAGTAGTGTGTTCCCAGTGGTACTACCAGACTCTTGGCTGCCCAAGCAGGAAGCAAGTGCTGCCAACAACAGCCCCCTGGCACTGATACCAGGCTCAAGGCTCCCCAGGGTCCTTAGAGATGGGATGAACTATTTTAAGGAAGCCAACAACAACCACAGCAAAAAACTTGTTGAAAACAAAAATGGTCCTCAGTGACCATTAATTCTGAGCTTTCAGAGTATTAGAAGTGACTGAGTGCCCCCAGAGAATAGACTCTCCCATGGTGATTTCATTTCAAGCTGCTAAGAACTTCAAATTTCTCCATTTTCATTTTAATACGTTCTTTTTCTGTTTACACAAATACTCCAACATAAAAAAACTCTTAAAAGGAGAGTGTGGAATGGAAGTTGGGGGAGGCCAGGAGCTACAAAGTCCCAACTACACTCTCCCAATTATAGTTCCAACTCCCTTTTGGGGAAGGGGTTCTACACTCATGAACCCAAAGTTCTTTTTTTTTTTTTTTTTTTTTTTTTTTTGTTGAGGAAACATTTTGTATAAGGCTTTCATCTGTAAATTGTAGGCTTTGGATGAAATTTTCTTTTTTTTTATTAGAAATTTTTAACGTACATCATAATGTGATTCATTTTGACATGCTTTTCATTGTGACAATTTTCATATATGCAATTTGATAAGCATTATTCATATAGGTTACCCCTGTTTCCCCCCCTGCCCCCCATCCCATCTAAGTTTTCCATCCAAGTCTTCTCTATCTTTTACTATGTAGTATTTTTCTATATGTCCTTGGAACCCAAAGTTCTTGACTCAGATCTGGACCTGCCCTTAGGAACTGCCAGCCTAGAGCAAGTGAGATGAATTATGACCTGGGATGGCCACAACACCTGGTAGGACAGAGAGCTCAGCTCTGCCTGGGATGTCCCCAGGGACCCAACAAGGAGGGATGTCTATGCAATGCCCAGATGGATGAGCAGAAGTTCCCGATCCAGCAAAGGGAAGAAGTTGGTTAAGCCATCCAATAAATATGTTTTAGTGCCTGTCATGCACCGGGGAGTGTTGTAGCCAGGACATATTAAACAGGGGTAGGGGTTAGAGATAGAAAAACAAATACAGGCTCTGGCCTTGTCAAGTTCACAGTCTAACAGAGGCAGCAATAAACCAAGAGTCATGAAAATGAGCAAAATGACAAGTGTAACAAGAAACAGGAAAAGTGACATGATCATCATGTCACTGGACTCATCATCACGTGCTGGACTCTTGGCAGGAAGGTAGGAGAATCTCTGGGGACTCTGACCAGCCTGAAGGGAATGACCTCAAAGATACTAATGTTGGTATTACCCAGGGATTCCTGTTAAGCCACCTCATCCTAGAATGGCTGTCAGTGGATGAGCCCCTCCCACAAACTCAGAGCTCACTGTATGTGTCTTAATCTCCAACTCTTAAAATATAAGCAAATAATCAGAGAAAAGAAAAGACTGATTTAGAGTAAGTAGGGACTGTGCAAGGATACAGAATTTTACTTAATATTAGCATCCTTAGAGAGAAGAGAAGATATTGCTACCAAAACAACAAAGTATGATCAAACAACGACTTTCAAAGCAAAAGGACTCTCATAAATTCCAAAAATGGCAGCAGAAATGGAAGAATGAATAGAAGCGTTGGATGACAAATCAGATAAAATCTACTAGAAAATTGAGCAAGAAGACAAAGATAAAAAAATAGGAACATATAAGTAAGAAAATGGTCCAAGTCACAATTCCTAATAGTAGAAGTGTCAGAGAGGAGAGAGAAGTGAGAGAAGGGAGAGAAGGGAGAGATGGGAGGGAGGGGGAAAGAGAGAGAGAGAAGTGAAAATTACAAGAGACCATTGTTTTGGACTTGGCTCTTGGTGCTAGTTCCTAACAGACCTCACTAAAAATTAAAATGACATTATACTAAAACTCCACATCACCAAAGAGCAATTAAAGTTGTTATGTCACTAGAGTTAGGGAGAGATGATAGCCAAATCTCCCAAACAGTACCATTTCAATTAGCATAGTGCAATTTCCTCTGCTTTAGTCCTTACCAAAAAAGTAACATGATGCTAACCAATCAGATATTTTTCTATTGTTCTGTCTCACTAGCCCCACCCTACATGGAAAGTAACTTTGAATCTACCAATCCTCTCTTGGTTCTTTGTTTCTAGTTTATTCAGACCTACTCTGTCTATAAAGCAAAACTCTTCCCCCTGGTTCATCAGAAGACTGATTGTAGAATCATAAATAAAGTTAATTAAGAACTTTAAAGTTCGTTCTTCTTTTTCTTTCTTTTTTCTTTTTTTTGGTACTCGTGGGGGGTTAAATCCAGGGCCTCATGCTTGCATGCTCAGCCCATTTTTTTACTTTTTGAGACAAGGTCTCACTAAATTACAGAGACTGCCTCTGGTCTCAAACTTGTGATCCTCCTGCCACTGTCTCCCAAGTTGCTGGGACTACAGGTGTGAGCCACTGCACCTGGCTAGTTTGTTCTAATTTTGCCTTTTGAAAGAGAAATAAACTAATAAAACAATACAAAAAATATAAACTGAAAGATCCAAGTTTCTAGACTGAAAGAATCCACTAAGTCCCTGAATAACAAGTTCAAAAAATTACATGCAGTGGGATACCATTAGAAAGCTGTAGAGTATTAACAAGAATAGAAGATCCTACAATCTTCCAGAGCAAAATAAATCATAGATAATGGGTCATAAATCAAAATGGCTTTGAGCCAGTCAAAAATACTCAAAGCTAGAATATGATGAAGCAATGTGTTCAAACTTCTAAAGGAAAATGATTCATAATATAGAATTTGATAACTGTTCAAACTATCAAGCAAGTTGTACAAGACACATTTTCAGATGGGAATGATCTCAAAACATTTCCCTCCATGGCATTTGTTCTTTCTTAGAGAACCACCTCACCAAAATGAGGGCATAATCCCAGAAAGAGGAAGGCAAAGGACTTGCCAGATGGATTGGTGAAGGGAGACATTATACAGCCAGCCAAAGGGGCAACTCAGACTGGAGCAGTGAGGAGGCTCTGGTTCAGATTCCTTCAAGGAGACGCAATAGATAGACTTCTTGATGTGTCTAACAGGCTAAGGGGATTTAGAAATTGGCAGAAAGTGTAGGGTTGAAATTGTGATAAGCATTTAAAAAACAAGCACAATCCAGGGAAAACAGAAAATCAACATCAATAAAATGGCTTGGCAGGGCCTGGGATGGAGACAGAACAGGACAGATACACATGAGTAGAAGGCCTGAGGAGGCAATTGCCTAATACTGATGTCTTCCGTGGTGGAAATACATGTTGTTGTTGTTAGGTGCCATCCAGTTGGTATCCGACTCATAGCGACCTTACATACAACAGGTGAAACACTATTGTTAGTGCTTCTTTGCTGTTCATAGGATTCCTAGAATGGCTGTCAGTGGATGAGCCCCTCCCACAAACTCAGAGCTCACTGTATGTCGGATTGATGTTTGGGAGTGGGTTGCCGGGTCCTTCTCCCATGGAAATACATAGATGAAGAAAAACTGAAAAAGTAGCAAGCAGCAGCAGAAAGAACGGTAAATTCCAAAGGAACCAACAAAATGTTGAAAGCTGTTATCTCTGGGGAAAACAGCTTTTTTTTTTTTTTTTTTTTGAGAAAATTTTTATAGACTCATTTCAACTCTAAACCATGAGAATGTATAACTTTGATAAGAATTAAGAAAACTAGCTGGGCATGTGGCACAAACTTGCAATCCTAATGACTCAGGAGGCTGAGCCATGAACATCACAAGTTTGAGGACAGAAGCAGTTTATGCAAATTAATGAGACCCTACCTCAGGATAAAAAAATAAAAAAGAAGCTGGGGTGCAGCTCGGTGGTAGAGCACTTGCCTAGCATGCACAGGCCCTGGGTTTAACCCAACAGTGCTAGAAAAATAGAAGTGTTAAGAAATAATAACATGCTAGGCATGGTGACCTGTCATCCCAGCTACTTGGGAGGCAAGGCAAGAGGATCATAAGTTCAAAGCCAGAGGTAACCTGCATAACTTAGCAAGACCTTGTCTCAAAATAAAAAGTAAAAAATGGGCTGGAGGTGCAGCTCAGTGGTAGAGCACTTGCAAAGCATGTGTGAGGTCTTTGGTTCAGTCACCTGGTACTGCAAAATAATAATAACAACAATAACAACAACATGAAGAAGTGGTACATGGTACCTAGAATGTATATAACAGAGGACTCAATTTTAGAGAGGGATCTGGCTGCTGGTTCTCAACTGAGATCAGGAGGTAAAACAGTGTTAGGAGGAGCTGGAGTGGAGGGTGCAAGGCAACCCATTGGAGATAATTACAAAAGTCAAGGAGAGGGGTTGAAGGTGTAGCTCATTGGCAGAGTGCATGCTTAGCATTCTTAGCATGTACAAGGCCCTAGGTTCAATTCCTACAGCTTCCAGAAAAATACCCAAACAAACACCCCAGCTAAGCGGAGACTACTGGTGACTTGGACCAGGACAGTGGTAGAAGTGGGGAGGAATGGGTGTCCAGGTGACGGTGGGGCTTGTAAGCAGGAGGGAGGCTAGGGGGTTCCTGGGTAAAATAGCCTTTCTGCAGATGAGAAAAGAAAGGGCTTTTAGTTGTCTTGTTTTGTTGTTTTTAATTAGGCAGCAGGAACTCTTAGCATAGCAACATGGATAATGATAGGGATGCTAAGCAGGAAGAAAGAGAATAAAGGGCCCTCTGCAGCCATCTGTTTCCCACCTATTTTCTGAGATATGAATACCAATGTGAGCTTCCTCTGAGACAAATATCTTGATCTGGTGGTCAGTACTTCCCTGATAAATATGATAATATCCTTGCAAATAGCATGACTGATAGTAGATAATATTTTCTTGCTAATTTGTTGCCAAAGCCTGCAGCTGTAGCCCTGTGGCATCCGATCCCATCAGATCTCGGAAGCTAAGCAGGGTTGGGCCTGGTTAGTACCTGGAAGGGAGACCACCTGGGAACACCAGAAGCTGTAGGCCTGGGAGAAGGACCTGGCAACCCCCTCCCAAAAATCAATCTGCCATTGAAAACCCTATGAACAGCAGAGAAGCACTGACAATAGTGTTTCCCCTGTTGTACAGAGGGTCGCTATGAGTCGGATACCGACTCGACGGCACCTAACAACAACAACAACAACAACAACAACAACAACAACAACAATTTGTTGCCAGTAGCACCTTTACAAATGACCTGGTCTGTAGCCAGTAACACAATTTACATATGAAGACAAGTGCCCATATCTGGGCTAGGAAGTGGGAGTGGGGTAGGGAGGGAAGTAGAGGGTGGATTCTCTATTGAGGCAAGACCTCTTCTGTGATAAAGAGGAAAACTTGTTTTACAACCCAAAAAGGCCAGCCTAAGCCAAAGGGTGAGAGAAATATGACACACTAAAAGAGAAGATCAGAAATAGGGGAGGAATATCTGTCCCCTTAATGAGATAAGGACTTAAAAACCCTAAAAGCTCCACCCTCGATTCAGTGTCCACAGCTTACAGTTGTTTGCGGTTCTCAGCAGCTGTGCAGAGCAATCTGCAGATGCTGAGCCAGGTGCAGTGGTGCACACCTGTAATCCCAGCAAATCCGGAGGTGGAGGCAGGATTGCAAGTTCAAGGCCAGAGGCAGCCTGGAAAATTTAGCAAGACTCTGTCTTGAAATAAAAAAGTTAAAAATGGGCTGAGGGTGCAGCTTGGTTGTAGAGTATTTTCAAAGCATGCATGAGTCCCTGGATTCAACACCCAAGCACTACAAACACACAAAAGTCCGCAGATGCCCAGAAATGTTTGCAGTTGCTAGCAGACATTCAGAGGTGCCTACAGCCTCACTGCTGGACCTTCAGGCTTTGTGACCTCTGACTCAGAAGTACAAATCTAGCTATTTGCAGACCTTTGCTACTGGACTTGCCAGTGTTCTGATTTCCATCTTGGAAAGGATAACCTTTTCCTTCTGTCTTCCCATCTCCCTTCTCTTCACATAACCTGGCATAAGCCCCCAGGCTGGGCACTCTCTCCTCTCTAACTCTAAATAAATGATCCTCAAAATTCTCTTCTGGGTCTATGCTTAAAATTTTTTTATAAGTGTGACTGTTGTTGTTGTTAGGTGCCGTCGAGTCGGTATCCGACTCATAGCGACCCTCTGTACAACAGGGAAAACACTATTGTCAGTGCTTCTCTGCTGTTCATAGGGTTTTCAATGGCAGATCGATTTTGGGGAGGGGGTTGCCAGGTCCTTCTCCCAAGCCTACAGCTTCTGGTGTTCCCTGGCGGTCTCCCATCCAGGTACTAACCAGGCCTGACCCTGCTTAGCTTCCGAGATCTGATGGGATCGGATGCCACAGGGCTATGACTGCAGACTATAAGTGTGACTAGTTCTCCAATAATATACAGAACCTCCCCAATAGCAGATAAGATATGAAGGTGGCTGAGGATACACCATAAATTAGACTAACTCCATACTTCCTGGAAACAAATGATGTTGACTCCACACATTACAGCCACCTCTACAATACCCTCTATGCATCTGTGGAGGGCAGAGACCTGATGATTTAAAAAGCAAGGATTAGAATCCATTCAGTTCCATTGTAGAGACCATTTTTAAGAATTCCTCCCAACACAAATGAAACAACAAATGCCCACCTAAGGGCAAGGGGCTGAGTAGGGTGGGGAGGTTTAAACATTTGGTTCTCTCATTAGACCAAAATCTGCAAGACAAGGGGAAGATCCAGCAGCCCTAGGCTCCCACTGTCTCAGGTTCCCCACCTCGTAATGGAGAAACCACCATCTTTCCCATGGGGTTGCTGAGCAGTGAGGAGGATGGTTCTGCCACTGTATGCAGGGTGTGCATGGGTGCACCCACAAATCCACACATGCACTGTGGGCCAGGTGCTCCCTCAGCCAAGGACAGTCCACACTGTACTGTCTTGCATGCATGGCTGTGGGATTGTCTTGTCCTGCTGCTTCCACCATCCTGTGTGAACCTCATCTGCCACTGACTCACCTTTCTGGCCTTTTTTTTTTTTTAAAGTACTGGGATGTTGAACTCAGGGATTCACACATGCTAGGCAGGTGCTATACAGCTGAGCTGCATTCCAAGCCCCTTACTTTTTTTTTTTTTTTTTTTTTAGTCAGGTTCTTGCTAAGTTGTGCAGGCTGCCTCTGGCCTTGAACTCATGATCCTTCGACCTCAGATGCCCTAGTTGCTGGGATTACAGGTGTGCACCTTTCTGGCTCTTTCAAATCTTCATGAATTTGTATGTGCTTTGTCCAGAATGTACTTCTCTAGCTTACCCAATCTTCCTGCAAGTGTTATCCCTGTCCATGTCACCAACCTATAAGCCCTCTGCAGACTCAGTCACCTTTAGGAGTCCATCTCAGCACTGCTCCCATTGGGCTGCCACTGTTCATCCACTGTCTGTTTCTCCCAGGACCCCACAGGCTCCTTGAGGGCAGGAAGAAAGCATCTTTGTCATCTCTGGTCCTCAGCACTACACCTGGCTCCTGGGAGACATTCAGAAGTGTTTGTTCAAAGAAAGACTAATGGAACCTGGCTGAAAACCATGAGAGCACAGACTCTTTCCAATGCTCTTAGTTCCTTCCCCTGAGAGGCTGTGTGCTCCAGGGCTCCACACACATTTGCCGACTGTCAGCCACATTAGCATACGTTTGCTTGGTGCTGGCAATATGCAGGGTGTACTTCTAGGTACTGGGGGGTGGGAACAACATCCTTGGCCCTCCAACCTGACTGTCTGGGATGACAGAGGGGACAGAAGCAGAGCCCTGGGCTTAATCCCTAGCACTGAAAAAAAAAAAAAAGAAAGAAAGAAAGAAAAGAAAAGAAAAGAAACTGAGAACCAGGTATCTTTTGGAGGGAGTGGTAGGGATAAAACGCTGGGCCTTGCCCATCGCAGGCAAGCACACCACCACTGGCATGCCAGCCCCTAACCATCTTTTAACCCAACAAAAGCAAAAGTAGGACCAACATGAAAGATGATGCAGAATCTGACGTGGAATTCAAACGGCCTTGGGATTCTCCAGAATCCCTAAGAATTACCAAGAGTATTACTATACCAAGAGGAAACCTCTGGAGAGAAAGCCATTGAAGTTTAAGCAATCAGAAGAATACCGTGAAGAAATGAATAAAACCAACCACCTGTGGCTGGGACCACAGGCTGCATTACAAAAATGCAAAGTGTTCAACATTTACTCACTAGTAAGGTCACAAGCCAATGTCTATCATAGTCCCGTAAGCCTGTGGGCACCATCAGCTGACAGAATTGTTGGTAGTCTGAGCACTGCCTTTAGGATTAAAGCAGAGGAACAAAGGATTGCCCTAACCCGTGTATGCTGCTAGGTGCCTGAGAGGCAGCTTCCCACAGAGAGAGCTTGAGGTGGCCAAAGGGCACTCTCCTAGTTGGTAAATGGAACTTTGGATCAATAGTGGGAGAGGAATACTGGGCACAGTGCTGCATGCCTGTAATTCCAGCAACACGGGAGACAGAAGCAGGAGAATCACACATGTGAAGCCAGAGGTAGCCTGTGCAAGTCAGAGAGACTTTGTCTCAAGACAAAAAGTAAAACATGGGCTGGGGGTGCAGCTCAGTGGTAGAGCACTTGCAAAGCGTGCATGAGGCCTGCATCTAAACCCTGGGTATCCTGAACCCACGGACTTAGAGTGACCGGCCAGCCATGCACTGTAATTTGTTCAAAGAAAGGGCAAGCAAAGCCCCACTTATGTATTTACAGTGGAGAGACTGCACCTGTTCTGCCGTGAGGGGCAGATGTGGGGAAGGGGTTTCTGTTCTGAACCAGCCCCACGTGCATGATGCGAGGGCAACCCAGCTGCTCCTCCATTGCCTCAAAGATACGTGCCTGCAGTTCAAAGTCTCCTTCTGAGACAGCTTTGATAGCTCTTCTGGGCAGGTCAAGCTTCTTAAATGGACAGGAAGAAAGAGAGAGGAAGGTTTTTATAAGCTCTGCTGCATGCACACTGGGACTGGAGGTGTAGCTCAGACATAGAGTGTGGGCTTTGCATGTGTGGGGCCCTGGGTTCCACCCCAGCACTGGAAAAAAAAATCCCTTTCATCCCTCTGTAGTTGTTTATCAGGTAAAGAAGAGCTAAAGGTTTCTGAGCAGGAAAACCTTCAGTACTAGGGGTCTGAGGAGGAGGTAGCTGGGCCATGAATGGACACCATACTGAGGAGACTTTACCTGGGAGTCAAAGGGGAGACTCTGGCAGGGAGGTGGTATGGTCAGGGCAGGGATTAAAGACATACAGTAGGCACAGAAAGGAGGGAATTTGTTCCTAATACGTTGCGGAACCAGAATTAGACGGCTATGCTGAGCCTAGGGGCTCGGGTGGTAGTGACAATAGAGAAGGGATGAAGAATATGAGGCTGAGGAGACAGCTGGATGGCGGCCACGCACTGATGCAATGAGGAGGGCCTTCGCCACGCACCTCTAAGGAAGCTGAGCCTCAGGTGGGTCATCCTCAGGGCACTGTCCTCTGCTGCTCCCAACAGAGGGCCAATTCCATACCTGGTGATGGGTGGGCTAGATGGGGCTCCAGTGGTCAGATTAAGGTCCAAACGTTCA